>JABFQC010004109.1:0-13080 GCA_022817085.1 Psilanteris sp. ZL-2020 | reverse complement strand
ACTTTGCATTTAAAAAGCAAAATTATGATAAATTAATTACAGTAGCATAAAATTAATTATCACGAATATAATTATCACGTTTAAAAAAGGATAGACCTATTTATTAGTAAACCACGCGAGCCGGAATTAGTGATGAGAATGCAATTTTGCTTTAATCCACAAAATTGAAATCATTCGTAAAACAAGATAATTATAATTGCTAAATGTATTTTTTTCTGTAATTTTTCCTCCTTTACACGGGATCGGTAATTTCGTAATTTGTCCATCTAATAATTTAAATATATACACAAATATTTGACCCCTAAGCGAATAACGCGAACGAATCATTTCGCAAAATAAAGAAATTTCATTTACAAAGGATTCATAATAATAATTCTGATTTCACAAAGCAATTCATTCTGGAAAACAATCAATTTCCAGGCATGATCTTTCATGTGACGAAGTAAGCCGAGTAATACTAGGATGTTAGTTCACCAAAAAATAAATATATTTCATTCGACGCAATATTCAATTCCAGTAGTTAATCCAATGAGATTGACCAACTGTTTCAGATCGAAGTTATACCTGACCAGCATTTATGAACGTAGCGTACATCTGCTATCTTGTTTTCGTTACGTTGGACTACTTGATTAGAGAGATCAGAATTGAAATCGATTCCTATGTTTGCTGTCTGCAATGCTTTATTTCTTTTTTTACGGTGTCTTTTCTTCCGCCTCTCAATTTCTCTTTCTCAAAATCTCTCTCTTTTTCGTATCGTATTCCTCATTTTGTACTCGTATTCGTTGGCAATACGTGCCTGGGCGAGCACATAAAATCAAACTTTAAAGCCGACTACAGATCTATGTATACATTACGATGTTGAATAATCGACGAGCGAGAAGTCACTGACCGTGAGGAATTTTCATAGGGCATAGCGCATCACGTAGTTTGGTGCCTTTAGATTCTAGCTCGAAGCCGACTTTCTTTCGACTTTTATATATAACAGAATACATGTTAGACGATATTACTACAAAATGAGTCAGGCGAACTGCATTTTTAAAGTTAGTTTTAAAATATTAGATCAACTTTTGGATGTAAATGTAATTTTATATTAATATGCTTTGCTCCGGTATATTTTACAACGTGTTTTTAAATTTGAATGAAAAGAAACAAATTTATAGACAAGAATATATCCACAAACTGTATGAATACATAACTATTCCAATAGTATCAATTTGTACAAGTTTTTTGTTTTATGTCCTGTAATCTCAGTGGAGTTGAACTTGCCGAGTATAGCACAGCGTTCCGCAGTCTGTTGTTATATTATCGCGCGACTAGAATATTTCTTAGACGCCGGTTCTGGATTACTCCATTCTTTTAATTCGCTCTTTTTGCAACTAATTACAAAGTTAAATCCGAGACTCCGGCCGGAGCTTCGGTGTTTATTGCGAAAATCAAACCAAATTATGCTCACCGCTTGTGATTATATGTAAAATATATCGCCGATACTTCCCCGAACTCGGTTCGAATTTCCTAGTTAGTTTTGGGTTCGCGCTGAACTGGCCGCGTAACCAATTTCCTAACCGGCGCGCGGTAACCGTCATTGCATTTTTATTAATATTTGTCGAGGCAGAACAAACTTCCGTTGATTCTTCTCGACTCTTACTGTTGCATGCTTTGTAAACGGAAGCGGAATAAATAAAATTTGATAAGTATATTAAATGTATTATGCAAACTGTACATCGAGTAGACAATGCGAGCAAACATGTTGTACGCGCAATATTGGCGTGATTAAAATATTATATTGATATAAATATGTTATTATGTGTGCACGCATATATTAATCAAACCATACGTGCGTTTTATTTATTTGCGAATGTTTGATTATTATGCATAATAGTTTGTGTTGAACTTCTTACGTCTGCAAATTTAATGTTTGTTCATTTCATTGTCACGTAGCGCATAATGCATATATTACACGTGCACTCACAATATGGCATTTATTTTCGGATAGCCATATATATATATATATCTGTATCGTTTAAGTTTGTTAACGTGACTGTAATCATTGAAATTATAGTTATTGTTCGAATAGGTATTTGTTGCGAAATGCTCATAATTGACGCGGTACAGTTTATATGTTATTTCTTTAAACTTTAATTTGCAAAGTTGATCTCTCGTAAAATCGAGACAACGCCGCGAGTGTAAAAATTCAGAAGAGAGAAGAGTGTACGGGAATCCATCTTGGTACAATTTTACATAGAAATTGGAATAGTTATTTATATTTTTGACACAATTCTTATACCATAATGACTTTTACAAATACACCTTCTCGAATCGCGTACCAACTTTGCCCTATTTCGTAGCGAAAATAATTAATGACACCCAAAGAACGCCGCGCTTCGCTTTGACGAGAATCAGCGCATTATTTATTTATATAATATATTTATTATACGTGCGACTTACCTTACGCAGCCCCGTGTAAATATTCTGCAAGAATAACCTATTATTTTGTTTAATACACCGTAAAACAGTCGTTTTGGTAGTAAAAAAATTGTTGCCCATAATTTTCATAATTGCATTTACAACTGAAATAGATTATAAAAATGTACAGAGAATTTATGCGTGCGCTTCTTATAACAATTTCGTTTGTTAACGCGTAATAAAATGGATTTGATTTTAAAGCAACTTTAAACGCGCGGTTGTCCCGTGCATAAATCATTAGAACGCATTCGAGTTATTTTATGTGGGCTTTATTATCGTTCTCTTCGTTACAAATTATAATTATTACGAATACACGAGACTAAACCTAAGACAAATTTTGAAATCAACGTCATACGAAATCAACACTTTTTTACAGCGATTACAATTGTAACTTATTTCCTACCGCTTCGTAATTACACTACACTTCGATGAAGCCAAAAAAGCTTGACAATAAAGTTTTATATCCCTGAGCAACTTAGTTCATTACATGCCGCGTATATAAACTTAATAAATATTATTTAAATATATTATCAAGTAAAAAGTTGTAAAAATAAATTATAGTAATTTTTGTAAATATAAATATAACTTTAAATTACATATTTAGATAAATACAAATATATTCTGATTCGACTTAACTGATACAGCCTTAAGTTTATATATTTACAATTTCAATTTGTATGTATATATATATTATTGACGCACACTTACAAGATGTTAATAATTATAGAACTCGAGTTATTCACAAGTGCGCATTCAATTTTCTACATATATTCCAATTTACTTGAATCGATTTATGAAACATAATAATTCGATTTGTATCGTATATACATAATTTAAACATTTATTATACTTTCAATACGAACAATTAGTTTTTACGTTTAAGATTGGTCCGAACTAAATGAACTCGAATGAAATATTAATTGTTACGAAATGGATATATATATATTTAAGATGAACATGAATCATGAAGCACGGTCGAAATTATAAACAAAATATATTTTATTATTACAACGGTATATTTAACACAATAAAATTCATCCGAAACTTCAGAATTAAGCATATTAATTATGTCATTAAAGATACATATATATTTTTTTATTTCAACTGCGTATGCAAAAGCATTTAGGGAATTATTCATTTGGTTATACATTTGTCGGCACTTATTTAACTGAGTGTTCTCAATTATTAAATTAACGTCACATACTTTAATGATAATATTTCCAGAGCTGTAAGTATACAATTGTGTCTTCAAATTAATATGTTACTTAAGACAATGCCTCTGATATGTAGATTTATCCATGATATTAAGCCTTCTACAATTGAGACATAATATCTATGTTCAAGGAAGTTGAATAATTTACGTGTGATTTTTGTTTCGTCAAAAATGACATGTTTCAGTTATTTTCAGAATTTCTCGCATATTATTTTTGAACTTTTGAACACATAAAGTAGTTTTTAGAATATAACAGAGTTATATTTGAATTTAAGAGGCAAATTATTGTCTATTTTTAATTAAACAGTTTTAAATGAATTAGCGAATTATTAATAACAAATTTTTATTTATAAACGTGTATAATTTAAAAATCCCGATATAGAAACCGAATATCGCTGCGAGTTTGTAACAGTTACATATGTTTTATAAATTTTGCATATAGAAAAGTTAATAAAAATTTAACCGACGTGTCATATCTAATACCGTATACGGGAATTATGACAATGTAAAAACAAGTATTTTATTTTCAGATCTTTTTTATCGGAATGTTAAAATTTATCTTTTATAGTATTTATTTATTCCGATCAATTACTTTAATTATTTATTCGCATCATTGTAATTTTGATTGCAAAACACTTTGAGAGTATAAAAATTGTGTCTTAAATTAAAACACAAAACGTTCTTAGGCTTTAAAGTGGAAGTAATAACGCGACAAGTTTAAAGAAAATCATAGCAAAGACGCGAGTTATAACGACACAAAGGACTCTAAACAGGCAAAACAAGAATATTCGATTGTCATTCGTTTGGTCCATAATGAGGCGTGTTTTTTTAATAATATTCAATCTCTAAATCTAATTAAACATTTTGATAACATAATTTTGATAAGCGTATAATTAAATGTAATATTTTTATTTATACTAAAAGTTTAGGTTTCATTTTTCTACTACTCTAATTACATTTTTTTATTTATTTTTACCGTCATATAGATCATTAAAACTTAAATGATATTTTCTTTATATTATGACGAAATTGCACGTACGAGAAGCAATAAAATTTTACTACGAAAGCTCTTAAATAAATGATTATATATTACTCGAAGCAATTATTTTTTATAATTTTATTAATTTACCTAATTGCTTTTGAACGCAGTAATACATGTATTATTATTTATATACAAAATAAATGTTTTTAATTTACTTTTTTAGTATTTAAATTTTGGATAATTGTGCACTCAGTATATAATATCGAAATACGCTTTTACTACTTACAATTATAAATATTCTTTATGTTTTTATATATTATTTTACGGAAATTAACATTAAAGAAAATTATACATGAAGATCAACTGACAAATTCTAATCTAACAGTCTATAATCAAATTTTGATGAAATTATATTTATGTATATATATTTATATATGTAACTGAGTCTTAAAATGACTCGACCTTTTGGCGATCGAAAAATTTAACAAACTAATATAATTCTCATCGTTGTATTATATAAATATACATAAATATAAATTTAAAAACAATGGTTAATATTCAATGTATGTAACACACATTATATAATTTGAACATACAAAACGCAATAAATAAAAATCTTAATTATTATAATATTAAAGTGTTTATTCAACAAAACGAAGGTTAAAGAAATGTTGAATAAAAATAAACTGCAATCGTATAAAATCACAGATTATTATATTTGCTAAGAAATGTACATGTATCGCGAGTATTTAAAAAAATGAGAATAAAAATTATTGCACCTGATGTATTATAAGAGCGAGAAATGCATGCCAGATATTTACAAAGTTATTTCTCTCGTATTTAATCCTTTATAACGTGCGACTTATTTTATTTGATGTTCGATTTTTTATATTACAAAAGTACAAAATTGTTTTAATAAATAAACTTTAGAACTCATTGAAACAAAATGTTATCACACACTCAGATAACAGTCTTGTTGACTTTTCACATTTTAATGCGTAAGAATCTTACTTGAAATATCATATTAATAAATTGCAATTACATTATACCGCAGTTTGAATAATAAAATAAATTGTGGCATGTCGAATGCATATGCAAAACCAACAAATCTGTTTTCTGAGCGAACGTGCAATAAGTTTTAATACCATTTTTATAAGTGTATAAAGTTTATAATCTAAAATAAGCGTATTAAAGACAATTATTTACATTGACAAAACGGTTTTATCTTATTCGTTTATTGCATATAGTAATCTCTTTTATTTTATTCAACGTGTAGATTTTATTTATAGAAAATCAAAAAATTAATTGTATATACTTTTGTACCACCACCTTGCGATTAGCCATTATTCTTTAATGAACGAATTTACCACAAAAATATTATGCCCGTATAAGTTATCAACAGCGACGTCAACGTATTGGCAGAAGATATAATAGAATATATATAATAATCTGTCAATCGTTGTTATATTTATATTTACTTTTCATAAGTTAAAAGTAAGCACTTGTTTTGCGAAAGCGCTATGATATATCGTGGTAATCTGTCGAGAATTCAAAACCGACTAAAGTATATTTGATTTTAAGATTTTTACAAGATTTATTTACTTTTATTTTAAGTTTAAAATATCGATATAAAAAGTTTACTAACCAACGAAATTTTTAATAACGTAGACCGCGTATAATCTAGGACTTTCCGTGTAAATAACGTTCTCATTACTCACATAGCCTCACGACCCTTCACATTTCATTAAGCTAGTTTCTCAGTGACAATCGTATTCAAAAGTTAAAGTGAAATGTCACATAATGTCGCAGAAAGTTAATATTGACGTAACCTTTCGTTTTAATAATTTATTGTGAATATCTTCATTACTTATGTTTCAACTTAATGTTATTTATAATCGCCAATCAAATCAAACTCAAATCGCCAATCTGCAGATTTATGAATTCCACGTATGTAATTAGCAAATTAATTGTACCACAAACCAAGTTCTCGTCTCTTAACTTAATTTTTTTTACAAAATTTTAAACAACAGGCTTTACGAAACCGTAACTTTGTTCTATTTACCTTTTAATACTAATTAAATACACTATGAAATCTAATGAACAATTAATTAAAGGACTATAATAAAGGACTATATCCTTTGAATATAGAATTCTGCAATCAGATTTAATTTGTATTTTTATATTGAAAAAATATATAGCGTTACGATATCCAAAAGATTTTTGACATTTATTATTATTGGATATTACGATTGTCCGATTGAATTTTTTAATGGTCATGTTAAAATTAAATTCTGTTGAAATTTACTTTTTAATTTATATTAAGCATTTTATAATTTCTTTCAATGTTTGTTGAAAATATAAATCTTTAGCAATATTACCGCATTACGTTAATCAATTTTATACTTTGTATTAAATTAATTATATTAAACGTTTCAAAATAAATAAATAAATATATATATATATATACGATGTTTTAATTAAATTAATCTGTGTATATATTAAATATATTTAACGATTTATAATATGGTTATAAATTTGATCAAGAGTTTTTCATGTATACGCGAATTTGAAATAATAATCAAATTTCATATTGTTATGGTAGAGCGTTTAATGTATGTGTTTTTGGGGTGTGGACATTAATAATATATCAAATGATACAGAAAATGTTGAACGAGAGGAAAGTTGCCGCGTGTCATTGAATAGCGTAGAAATATAACCAACGTCATCACAAAATAATAATTTCGAATTGCGGATGGGATTTACTCGAATATTAAAAAATAATTTGATTGCGCACAAAAGATACAAATAAAGTCTAAGCCGCGCTATTATAACTAATGATATTAAATATAAAACACTTTTTATAAAGCTTGTCGTTACACATTTCAGTAAGACACAAAACCAAACACAAATTCTAACAAAAAATAAAAAAAATGATAACAAACTATTTAAAATGTTTAGTACGTAAATTTTGTCATTTCTACAGTATATCGTTTAGATCAATTTTAACATAAACATTAACAACTTTTCTTCTTCAAATAGCGAATATCCTTTTTTTAATTCAATGTATTTATATTTAACTTTATTTAATTATACTTATTATTAATATTTTTACAATTTTAATTTCAAATATTTAAATCATATATATACATAATTTTGATAGACGAAAATATAAATTTGAATAGTATTTAATAATAATATTGTGTCCACGACGTTATATATATACCTATATATATATGTTGGCCTGTTAACCGATTTATTTAAGTTCATTTCTTTTCAAAATCACCAACTTTATACTGAAAACAAAATGTAGATCAAAAAGACTATATTTAAAAAAAATTTTTTTTTTTACACATCTTAATATCTTTACATACTTCAAATGCTTATTATTTTATACATTATATAGCGTCAATCATTGTCAAAATTTAACGAAATTATTACGAAATAGACGACTTGTTTCAGAACTCCACAGAACTTTATATTTTTTATAATATACCATTTTAACTAAGCGTCAACTTTAGTTCGTCGCAAACAATATTATAACGAATTCAATTATAAAACAAATTACGAACTCAAAAACACAGACGAAATAGATTAACAGTTAAACGTCTTCTTATCATAACAGTGTGCACCAACGAAACTAATATTGTATTTATTATTTTTTCGATGAATGAATGATTTTGTGTCAGTCTGTGTTACCGGGGCAAATGTTTCGCGAAAACGGATAAATTATCATTAAGCTATATATTGGTGGTGCGTGGCTCAATCCGTCAAATATACATTTGATATATACCTATATATATATATATCTAAGGGTACACTGAGAAAATGTTGGCACTAGTAAACGTTATTTTAATTTGGATAAATGTTTCACTAACCCAGTAAAACATTTATTTAAATATCATAATTGTTTATTTGTACCATTCATACATATCTCTCCGTGTATGAATCATTATAATTTGAATAATGATGAATAATAATTTCATCGATAAAAAGATTCCTAGGTTCGTTATTATAAATATTATATATGATTTATATATATATATATTTCTTATCAATACTTCATTTATTTATAAATATGATTTGTATTTTCAAAATTACAACTGTAACATATTATAATGTACTTGTGATTTATTAAGACTGAAGTACATTAAATTTAACGGATATGTTATATAATAACGAATACTCTGAGTTTAGTTTTTATTTTTGTCTAAATTTTTATTAAACAGATATGACGTAAAGATATATAATAAAACTACATTACATTTAATGGAAACATTTTATAGTTAAAAGTTGTTATATTTAATTTATTTAATACCTATTACTTCATGTGTTGATTATAAGTTAATTAACTATAGTTAATAACTATAATATCAAAATTATTTTTAAACTATAATATATTGTGTATTAAGAATAAGAAGAAAGAAATAATTTAAACGATGCATACTGAATGGAAAAGAATTATTCGTTGTATATCAAGGACGGAATGACATTGTTATTTAGCAGAACAAATTTCCAGACATTAATGCTGTGATTAAACTTTTTTTTCAATCTTCAATGTCTTGATTAAGTGTAATATACTCTTTTTCGTTATCATTAAAACGGTTTACTGTAAAACTGAATATTAGTCATTGTATCATTTTAATATATATATACTTTCATTTATTTAATATTTATAAAAATATATTACGAATTGAAAGAATAAAAAATCAAGTAAAAGGGTCAGATGGTTTTCTTTGGAAAGTATATTTTTAAATATAATTTAGTTAAATAATAATGTTCGTCTTATTATATACGAATATATGTTATAAATATAAATTGTATAAAACCATCCTGCAAAAATATCGTTATAAAATATAATAAATTTTATATTCCATTATTTTGTTCAGTGCAAAATTTTAAATTAATAAAATGAAAAAAATTATATGGAAATAAAAAAAAATATAATATTTTAAAAAATGTACCATATAAATTTGTATCATATATATAACACATTTTAAGCGATGATAACAATTTTGTAGTACTGTATTTTTGTTAAATCTTCAAAAATATTCTTTTACTTTTTTTATTTATTATATTCTACCACTTTTTATTAGAATTTTTCTCCACATATTAAATTAACGCATTTTAAATTTATTGTTCAGTTATTTTGTAATAATTTATAAATATAACATTTGTACAAAAAATTCAACTGCTTACATAAATACGAATAAACGATAAATCGAATTAAATTAACTTATTTTAAATATTCTATATAAATTATGAATTGTCATGTATATCGTACTGAAATTATTTATTATTTGAAAATAGAATATTAACTAAATATCGGAATAAAGTTATTTGATAATTTCAGAATATTTTTACATTATATATTAGTATCTATATTGAACTGTATCTTCCATTTTAAAATAGTAAAAAGACTTTTTTGTGTATTGTTAGCATATAGTGTAATTATGTGTATTTAACAATATCTATTATTCATAAGTCTTTCATATATAATATATAATGAATTAAATTTGATCACGATGTTAAGAATGTTAAATAAACAAAGAGTCAGCGAACATTATATATTCATATAAATTGTATTTATAAATTATTATCAATATTTTTTACGTTTTATCTTTTGCGCTTATATTCAATAATAATATAAAAAAGTCTTGTATATATTATAGTGATAGTTCAATTAATTAAATCTGTAAATATGGCTGCTTTGAATCGTGTTACATTAAGAATAAAAAAATTTAAGCAAACATCGAATAATATGTAAAAAATATAATATTAGTTAAAAGATACTGATTTTTTCAACAATTCTTTTTTCCTAAAATTATTATTAATTCGTAAAATAAATAAAATATTGTTTCTAGATTTTGGGCGATTAAAATTTATTAAAATAAAAAATCTCATGATTTTATTAAACGTATGATATATGTAATTATATATATATATATAACTCAAATTGATACATTCTTGACTATCAATACGGCGTTTTCCATTATACAAAGTGATGCATTTAACTTGAGATATTTCGATGTCTCAAGTTAAATTGCGTACTCTGCATAATATTGTCTAATACGACATTTAAATGTCTTTAAATGGATTCATTACTTGAAATTATTTCTGCAAAATAGTATTGAATACTAATATTTATGCATCTGCATTTCAACATTTATATATTATATATTTTTCATAAATGACTGTTATTAATATCATCAAAATAAATTTTCAAACAAATTGGAGCATAAAGATTAATTTGTTAAAAAGTTATATAATCGCACATATTAAAAAGCAAAGATAAATATTTATTACTAAATATGATACATTATCATACAATATCGTATTAGCAACATCGAAATGTACTTTTGATACATAATAGATGACAATTAATATATTAATATTGTAATTGAAAAGATTAAGTATCTCTTAATTTCCTTTGGAAGGTTTTAGATTCATTGCAATTAATAAATTTTTTACATATAATAATCTACGTTGCAAATCAAGTAATATTTCAATATTTACTATAATATTTGATTCATTCATTAATACTACTTTTCAACGATAATAACATTATACATTGATAAATATAACCCAAATTCATTCTGAATTTATAATTACAATTTTCGATATTATTCAAAGAGATATTTACTGATACGTACTAAAAATATAATGATGCCACTATATGTAATGTACTATTATATAGTATATTGTATGTAATGTATTTCATTTAAGTAATTAAATTTATGAAATGAACATCTAAATAAATGGGCCGAAAAAGATCAAGTTATCGGATTTGTTATAAAATAATTATAATTTTGTTAATATATTTCAAGTGATTGCGTGTAATGTAAACGCATCAGAATACATTACTTAATAACAATTTTGAAATATTGTTTGACTTAAAATATTATTGTTTTGAAATAGGATGCGCGAGTATTGTGCAAATAAACGTGGAAAACAAAGAGCAACTTATTCGCAAACAAATAGAAATTTGACAATAAAACATGAAGATACTTCCATAGTCTGTAACCGGAGTGTCTGTGATAGTCCAATATTAGGTACATTTTACCTTCTTTACTCTATACCCTATCTTTTTATGTACATGAATACAGAGATATGTGGAAGAATCATTCATTGATCCTAAACGTAAACTAACACAGCACTATAAACATATAAACGCATAAAAAATAAGAATTTTATGTCGAGTATTTTTAGTTCACCTTTCAATGTCAATTATTTGTTAAAATATTGTTTAGCAACGAAACTTATAAAAGTGGTTTATCATTGTTATTGAGCAAAATTGTATTTATTTAGTTATAAAAATATAGGGATTTCTTAATTATAATTAGAAATTATTAAGAGAATTAAATAAGTTTGTAACAATTATACTACTGTCAGTTAAAAAACAAATTAAACAAACGTATATTCTTGTAACAAAGATACCAACTAATTGGTAGAATTGACAATTCTATAATAGTAAACAGTAAAATTTTTATTAATATTGAAATAAAATATATAAGATAAACATAGAAATTAATATATGTAATAATAATAATATCATGAAAAATAATATTAAATTTAATGTAAACGTGTTTAATTCAACAATTTTGTTTTGATTCATTAAGGAATGTTATTCTAAATTGTATATTACAAAACTAGATATATTATAATTATATTAGACTTTATAATTATAAAGTATTATTTATTTCAGTTTGCCATTTTGCGAAAACTAGTTGTCTCATTATTTTATGAATATTAATATTTACTGTTGTATCCATGTATTAATAATTTATTTTTATTAATATTTTATAAAATAATTCAGCGCAATTTAATAAAAAAATGATTAATAAAAAAATTGGTTTATAAAAGGTATAATAATAATGATTAATACATACATAAGTTTTTTGTATTATAAATTGTAGTTAGGAAGTATAAGTATGGATTATTAAAGTTATATTGACAAACAAGAAAATTGTATATCTTAATATTTTAACAATAATATAATTGAGATATTATAATTTCTTATGCCTATTTAATATATTAACTTTCATTGTATTTAGTTTTTTAAAATAAATTTAAATTTAATTGTTTACGTATTCATTTAATTAAGCAATAAATTTTCAAACCGAGAACTTATTAATATAAATATGATATTCTAATTATTATTTCGATAATTAAAAATATTTTCCACCAGTATAGAAAATTAATAGGGAAAAGAGAATAATATAACATTTTTACAGTACTTATTACTGTCATGTTTCAATACTATTAGAGTATCGGGTATACAAAAATTTATACCTAATAAAAATATATATACTAATGCAAGAAGGTGATACAATTTCCGGCACATAAATTTTGAATTATTTTTTTTAAATATTGTAATAAATTTGTTAATACTTAAATATAATAATTAAAACCAATAATTAAATGC
>JABFQC010004108.1:0-13089 GCA_022817085.1 Psilanteris sp. ZL-2020 | reverse complement strand
AAAGTATACAATTTGATCAATCATTCTAATTGGTTGAATGTTAATTTATTACTTGTTGTTATATTTATTGCAAATAGATTTATTTTAGAATGTACTTAATTACTGTTAAATTTTATATGTTGATTTGTATTTGATTGTATTTAATTTAAATAATTAATTTAATAAAATTATTTTGATAAAATATATTTTTACACCAGTTATGTTAATATTACAATTTTATTATTTACGTGTACTGCTTACGTACTATAATTGAATCTATTCAGAATTATTAATTATATTGAAAATTGTTTTTAGTTTTAGGTACTTTTCATTCATAGTGTATTCATTTATTTCAAACTATATTTAAAAATAAAATTATTTCGTTACATAATTCCATATTCTAATACAAAATATTATTGTGTGCAATACTTCTGAAATTTAAGAAAAAAATTATCAAGAAAATAAAGAAAAACTTTATTCCTTAATGTAGCATCAAAATAGATAAATTATATTTTCTATTATTTTACTTATCAATATTAAAGGAATTTAAAATTATTAAATAAATTGCTTCATTTAAGCAATATTTATTGTATTTTGTAACATATCTTGAAAGTAAGTGTTTTAGTTACACAATTAATACTAATAGTTTTATAAACAATTAAGTATATTATATAGGTTCTCTTTATTAAGATATATATTTTAAACATATAAATTAGTCAAAGCATTTTATAAAACGATTTGTTATTTTAGGTTTACATCTTCTTCAATTTATACAAACAAACTCATTTAAGGTAAGTAAATAATCTAATTAAACTTTTTTCACGCATAAATGTTTTTATCAATAAATAAATTATATATATTTCTCCAAACAAAATGGTAAAAAGATAAATAATTAATATAAAATATAATATTTTACATTAAGATACTGTTACGGTACTAATCAGGTCAGTCTTTATAATTTAATCTTTTAAACTCAACATCTTGCTTTTTGTAATTAAATGAAAAAAATTTTTATTAATATTTACAATAACAATGTTTTCCATTGTCATTAGATTTTGTTATATCTGAAGAGGACCTACACTTGGGTCGAAACGTTAAAATAAAAATTTTTTAATTAATTTGTGTCTTTTTAATTCGTCGTTAACACCATGAAATATAAATAATTAATCATTTGCCATAGTATTACTAAAATTTTATTGATATATTAATTGAAAACCTGATCCTTAAAGTACAATAAAGATATTTCGTTTAACTAACGCAACCCATTTCTACAATCTGTCCATGACGACGCAATGATAGTTCATAAGTTCATCCATAATAAACAATTTATTTCTAATTACATAACTTGCAATCGATCGTTAACGATTTGCCATCTAAAACACACCTTCTAATTAGGCGAAAAAAGTCGAAACTTTATCGAAGAGGCAGATTAGATTAACGACACTCTTTTGTGATCTATAATTGACAAAGCTCGTCATCGAGTTAGTCGTGCAATATATTCATGAACGACCGGTCCATGAAATTTCGGCTCACTACGAGATCCCCATCAATTTACTGAATCTAGAATAATGATTCATATACAACAACTGTGATTTAAATCTGTCTTCTAAAGCATTGCATACAATTTGACGATTATCCTTTGGTTAATCAATAAATCTGCGCGAAAATTGTTAATGGTCAGAGTGTTGACCACATGACCCAGTTGTTCCGATTAGTTTTAATACTGGTTTTGGTGCGGATATGGCGATAGAGAAGAGGAAGTACGAGGCCCCTGACGGAGGCTGGGGATGGTTCGTGGTCCTAGCTTTTGCCTTGAACAATGTAAGTAATTAAAGTTACACAACCTTGTCACTCCTGTAATCGTCATCCAGATACGATGCAATTAACTTTGACGCAACTTTTGTATATTATCGTTTAAGTTGTAAGTATATGCATTTCTAGTTGAAACAAATTGTTTAATGACTTCCTCATTTTCGTGGATATAATGTTTCTTATTATAACATAAATTAAACTTACAAATTCGTAAACAATTATTAACTAAAGTGGACGTTTTTTCCACATTTCATTTACTAATCTCCTGTCATAATAAAAGAATTAACATCTGAAGAATGTTTGATGAATTTATCGCTAGCGACTTTTTATCGTGACTTTTAGTTCAAAATATGATTTAATTTAAAGTATGTTTTTGAAAAACATGGAAGACTGTTGACAATTTATTAATTCTTATGCAATAACGTAAATTGTTTTGATGACATTAAAATATCGTTAATCAACCTCCTTTATAAATAATGAAACTCATTTTATTCGAAATTATTTCACAAACTCATTTAATTTATAACATATAATAGGCATTATAGAAAGTTAAAGATTATTGAATAATATCAACAAAAAAGGTAATTAAAAGATAACCATGCATATTTATCGAAAAATCAATAACATTATGTGTTTTATTGAATTGATATTCAATCATTTTTCTTATCAGATATAATTACAAGATTAAATTTTATTGAACTTCACAAATCAGATTAATTAAGAAAAATTTAAATAACCTGTTATGTATATAAGCAGAATGAATCGTGATTTTTTCTATTAATCATTATATTAATTATAAGTTTATTATATATTTATATAATGCAATATTCATTTCTTAAACATTAAATTACATTATCTATTTTTTTAAATATAAAATGCATCTAATAACTGTATTCGTATTTAGGAATCCTAAAGCACGATTGATATTTTAATCTAAAAATATCCATAATTTATTAAAACTTAAGTCATAAAAAATAATGCTATGTTATAAACTACATAACTTAAATCACTATATTTATTTGACATTTGCAACAATTAGTAGTAATAGATAGATATTTATATTCTATATATATACATATATATATTTTTTAATTAAATGTTATAATAATATCATTATAAAATTAAAGTAATTACGTGGATGTAAAAAATTGAAATTACTCTACTGTTTCAGTTTATAACGATCCCCATATTACAAGGTTTCGGATTGACCTACAAAGATGAATTTCAGAAATTAGGAATATCTGTCACAGATGCAACAGTAATTACGAATGTAAATTCTGCCTTCGGAATGATTGTAGGATTAGCAAATGGACCACTAATTCGTACTTTTGGTTACCGCAAGGTGGCCATCGCAGGTGCCATCATGTACGCTTGTGGAGTAATGGCTACATCTTTTGCAAGAACTTTTGCTCAGTTTATAATTTTTTATGGCATGATAAGTTGTCAGTATTCAATAAACTTATTTATTATTTAATGTAAATCATTAGTCAAACAATTTTCTAAATAAATTATAAACTATTTTTAAAGTTATATTCAGGTACCATAAACGTTATATAATATTTATGTATTATATATGACATATCTTCTATGCATTATTAAATGAATTAAATTCCTTCAATCATCATAATAATGTTTTTTTCGATTTTATCATTTTTTTTGTTATAATATTTATAAACTGTAAATATAAGCACATCTATATGAAACTCAAAGTTCAATATAATTTTAATCATAATTTAAAAAATAATTTGTAACATAATGTTGAATTTTTGTAATGACTTTTAATATTTATATGAAAACAAGCATCTAATCAATCCTATTAATCTGCTGAGTAATTGTCCAAAGAATATTTACTTATACTCATTACCGTTCAACATGTTATTATTGGAAAATATCTATACATGTAACTCGCTCTATATTGTTACTCAAACAATTTAAATCATTAAAAAATCAAAATTATATGAACTATAGCTTTAAGAACGTTTATTTTGTTCGTATAAATGAATCTTTGAAGTTTATTATTATGTAATAACTGTTCCTTTTTTCATTTCCTTATAATAATTTTTCAACTAAAATATATCTGAAAAATATTTCTCAAATAAATATTTGTTTGCAGCATACGGAATGGGATTGTCAATGTTGGCCTATGGGATTGCTCTGAATACATATTTTCAAGCAAACAGGAGTCTTGCTGTGAGCACTTACATGACCATTACAGCTCTCGGGCCAATTTTGATTCCACCAATTCAATCGATTCTTTTATCAAATTATGGCGCACAGGTAAATTTGTTTTTTCTACGCCGATCTAACTACTTGCAAACATCCCACGTATATTACTGCGATGAACTCAGCGTTAGTTCGTAAATTTCCAATAGTAAAATTATAATTATATATAATTCCTTCTTCAACTAGCATTAAGTATATTTATTACATCTGGCGTAACTTTGAATGCCCGATGAAAGTATCCGCATGATACTTTAACGTTGCGTTTGTTAACCGTGAAAACTTGATCCCTATACAAGGTACATAGGCGTTCATCAAGTAATTTAAAAGACTGCTTATCGATGTGGGTCAACGTCTTCACGTAATTCTACACGATTCTCATTCCAGTTCCAAGCTTTTGAATATTCTTTTCTCGCAAACTTTCGATTTTATTACGAGAGAACATTACATGATGTCAATTTAATTTAGAAAAATATTTAAATGAATGAATATTAGAAATGATTTATACGAGTTTTGACTTATATATAAATTTAATCAATTGTAATTAAAATTCTAAACTGAAATTTTATATTCATTTTGAATATAGCCTTTTTTTGTTATAATCTATAACATTGGATAATTATTCTTAATCACTTACATATAACAATATATATTACCAATATACAGAGAATTAAACAATTTTAAATGTCCAATGAACTTTGAAATTTAATAATCATTATGAAAAATTAATAACAAATGTAATTAAATATGAATACCTTTCTAGGGTACTATGTTGATCTTTGGAGGATTAAGCTTGAATTCTTTAATCGGTGCTTTATTACTTCAGCCCGTTAAATGGCATTCCAAAAAATTTAAACCTAATTTGAAAAACATAAATGAGGCGCAGGAAAATGGTTTGTTGCATACGATACATTTTTATACAAAACCCATATCTGCTAATAATAAGAAGCTCAATGATTTGAATCTAGCAAAATATATATAGTAGAGTTATATTCATATATATAATTTAATTCAATCAATTTATTCTGTTCAATTATCATTTAATTAATATAACTATACAATTTAAATGTTAATATTTTTCAATATAAACAAATATTTACAAATATAAAAATTGTTTTCAGAAAATGTGGCTTTATGTGCACCAGAACAAGAAAGCGAGAAAAATAATCTGGAACATAACTTGATTCATATTTCAGAAGATCAGAGAATAAAAAAAACATTTACTGCTTCAAACTTGGATTACGATGCAGAAACTGCAAGCATTTATGGATACGAAACGCCAATGTCAACTCATCGAAGTTTTACTAATAGTAATTAATTATATTAACGTTTATTAACTCTAAATTGTGTAACTGAACTTATATATAAGAAGATTTTTCGAAATTAATTTATAAAAGTATTTCTATTTTAATACCGTTTGTAATTAAAAATCTATGATATAATAATATTTAATTCCATTATTAATATTTTCGCTTCGTACATCATATATTTTGTTATTATTAATTAATAATTTCTAACGCATAGTTATACAGAATATATAATTATTTAATTTCATATACAGATAAAAGTTCAGATGCCATTAATTTGGGAAGTAGTATTAAAATATTCGACGATGATTTGCTTTCTGACTCAAAACATTCCAACTTTGAACATACTTCCAATCCAAGTATTAACACGTTGAACAAGGAAATAATATTGAAAGATAACAACGATCGGGTGAATATGTAATTGTACCTAATATTAAATAGTTTACTTTTCTTTTATTATTATTAGTATATTTATTATTTATTACTAATACATTTTTTTATTTTACATTCAAAATAATATCCATGCTACATATATCATTTTGAATTATATAAACTCGATTATATGATTTCAGACCACAAACAGAATCCAGCAGAAATTCAAAAATTTTTAAATTATTGCGTGGATTTGTTCATTTATTTGACTTGAACCTTTTACGAGATCCTATGTACTTAATGTTGATGTTTGGAATGTCGTTCGTCATTTCATCAGAAATCAATTTTTCTTTGCTGACACCGTTCATTTTATCAGACATGGCACTCGAAAGGAATCAAATAGCAGTTGTGATGAGCGTGATAGGAACAGGGGATCTGATTTTCCGTGGACTTTCAGCTTTAATTGGCAAATGGATCAAAACGAGTTTTCGAATAATGTACCTGTCCAGCTTAATATTGCTGATCATCAGTAGATCGTGTAACTAAAAAATGTAACAAGATTTAAATGCAAAATCACATCCATGAAAAAATATATGCATATATGAATGAAAGGGATCAGTAAAATAATAACGCATTTAAATGTGGGTAAAAATACATATTATTTAAGATGTGTACTTGTGATCTGTAAACCACCATCCTGCAGATATTCTGAAATTGTTTAAACTTATTGATGATTGATAGATAAAAGGTATACACTTTATTTAATATGCTATTGTACTATTTTATAATATCATTACGTAAGAAATTATTTTACTTTACTTACTGAAATTGTCATATCCAATGACATTTAAACTGAAGTCCGTAATAACTTTTCTAAAAATAATATATCTACACTGCAAAAAAGTATAATGAAAGCTTCTTAATTTAAGGAACCAGACAAGACGTCCAAGTATCTCAATTCAATGCACAAGTATCTCGTATTAAGACAGCTAATGTCTGAAATAAATCATTTTGTATTTTAATCAAAACACATATACCATATTTTTTTCTCTTTCTATAATATTTTGGAAAAATGTACATCAAAATAACTTAAAAAATATGTACATAAATGTACATAAAAAATATGTATGAAATTATTCCATATACATTAATTAATTATGTATAATTAAATTTAAAATAAATGATATAATACATTTTTTAAATTAAATTAACAATTTTTAATTAAATTAAAAAAAAACATATTATAACTAATTATAACTGATATAAATATTAAGGAATAAAGTTTACAATGCATTGTATGAAACGTTTTCCTATCGACATAAACTTGTGTACTGTATAAATTTTAAAAATAATAGAAAAATCGTAATAAAATCAAAATGCAGTATCAACGTTTTAAAACAAATTTTCCAAACTTATTTTGAGTGTCTAAATATATTTTTAAATATATACTTAACATTTTTAAGAAACATTTTTTTTACTAATTACTTTTAATGTTGTTATTATATGTAGCGTATTATATATTTTATATTCTTTAATACTAGCAAAATACAATATTTATATCATCTACTAATAATATTTTTTACTATATAATAAACTTTGTAATATTATTTGCAATTAAAGTATTTACAGTTCTTTCCTACATCGTTATTCTTGGTTGTGTCAAGAGATATGATTTATCAATATGTTTATAACTCTTTCCAATGAACAAAAGAGGTTCAAAGATCATTAATTGGGAGAAGTATATATATCTAATTTCCAATGATTTTTTTTAATCTACATCATATGCATTCAAAATAATGTTTCTAATCATTATTTAAATACATAAATGACGTAACGTATATGAGAAATAATTTAACATAAAAAAGTATATAATTTATAACGGTACTATATATATATATATTTTCATGGACAGCAACAGTATTGTCATAAAAATTAATTAACATTTTTACACTGTTGCGCAAAAAATACTCTACTACAAAATAATTATTTATGCATTAATTATATATTAGATATGAACATTGTCCAATATGTTTTCTATAATCAGTTTTTATAATGTGTGATAATCTTTATTTATTTATATAATATAACAACTATATGTAATAAATTGGCATTCGATTGTTACATATTTTATAAATTGATTATTCGTTATTTTATTGGTATATGTTTTTACAATAATTTAAAACATAAGATATAATTTATTTAAATAAAATAATGAAAATACAAAAAATTGAAAATATACAAATAATTGTGTACTGATTGCTATAAACAAAAAGACAACACGTAATTTCACTTTTCTTTATACAAGCATAATAAAATTATATTATAAAATGCCATATTCATATAACATATTCATATAACAAAAAATAATCTTACAAATTTTACCAAACGAGATAATAAAAGCAGGAAAGGTGAGCAAAAATGTATAAATAAACATTGGACGATATTACAGTTTTTATCATATGTTTGGTAATATTTGACATATTTTTAGAATGTTCTAACTATAATTTATTATATTATTCACATTTTTGCCCATTTTTCCTCCTTTTATTATTTCTATAGTAAATTTTGTAAGATTATTTTTTTCAGTGTATCAGGATATCTTACTCAATATTGTAGAAATTACTATTATACTTTATAGTATAAAATATAGCTAATTTGTCTATTAGATATTGTATGATACAGAAAAAGTATAATAATTATCGAAATATTTGTTTTCATATTCAAGCAATGCTACGATTTATAGTCATTTTTAATACATTTTTTTCTACGAGTACATTATTCTTGTCGCATTAACACTTAAATTGCGTCATTTATAATCCCGCACAAGTTTTTTAATTTAAATTATAATCATTCTTCATTTTATGACCATAAAAATCATGGTGTTATACAGTTTTATACTTGTTTGCATTCACCAAATACTAACCAGATCTTGCACTACAATACGCATGTTTAATTTTTTTAAAATTTAAATATAAGAAAAATAAGAGCATAAAATTGGTTAAAATTAAAACAGATTTATATTAACAATAATCAAATATTGTTAGATGTATTAAAATTAAAACTTTCCAGGCAGAAAGCAGATGAAAGTGAAAGTCGTAAATCTCACTGCGTTAAACTTTCTTTTCAGCTCTTCTTGCGATTAAATAAAATCATCATTCGACGGTCAGTGTTAATCAATATGTATGTGTATAAATTGTCCTGGTTTAAATGGTAAAAAAATGTTTATTTTGTACCGTAAATAACGCAAAAGAAAATTGTTTATAACCTTTATTAAAAATATGATAAATATACATATATATATATATATATATATATATATATATATTCTTTAACAAATCATGATGTTTTATGTTAACTTATAATGAAAGTATTACTGAAATTATAATTAATATGTTACTTACATACTTCTAAAAAAAGAGTGCGAAGTTTATTTTAATATTTTCAAATCTGTCAGAACGTTTTATTAGACAAGTTTTCACGGAAAATCACTATAATATTTTAAACATTTTTGACGAAACACACTCATTTAATGACATCATTAATTGATTTCTAATTTATTTTACATAAAGTATGTTGTCATTATTTTCGTTACAAGTCAGACTGTCAAATGTTAACATGAACAAATGTTATTCATTGAAATTACACTATTGTGGTGCTGCCGCGCGAAGACTGAAATGAATTGCGCGCACATCCTATGTCCATTCCTGCACATTCTGCATAAGACAACAGAGGGGATGAATGGTCGAAAGCGTATACAAAGTATTTTTGTTTTAAAATAACAAATAAACTTTGATATCCAATATTTCATTCAAAGTCATTTAGTATTAGTCATTTATAAAGGGATGAGTCTTTAAAGAATAAAATATATTTTAAAATTAATGTACTTCAACTCTGCTTGAACTATTTTATAAAAATAAACATGTCACATGAAGGATATATTTATATGTACACATTGATGGGTCTAGATAAAATACTAATATTGAATAATTTTTTTAATCAACATTTATTAGACAAATATACTGTACATAATTATTACACAGACTTATATTTATATAAACTATAATAGACAATTGAACATTATTATCATAAAAGTAAGAAGACTGGAGACAATAAAAAAACAATAAAAAAAATTGTTTCAGTTTTTATATAATTGTAAATAAAAAATAAATTTAAATCCAATTTAGAGTTATAATAGTTTATATCAAATTAATAGTTTAATACAAAAAATAGCAAATATTATTTAAATATAAAAAATAAATGTATTATATAATACATATTATAGAAACATATAAACTACATTAAAATTACATATAATAAATATAAGTAAAATTGATCATCTTTTGTAACAATAACAATTTGTAACAAAGAATTAACAAATATATTTATCAATTGATTATTCTGTATTGTAAAAGTTATCTACAAGTAAATTTCAAATTATCTGAAAAATCTTTAAAAATGATAAATATCAAGAAAATGAAAGTTTTAAAATTGAATATAATGCAAAGATATGGTGGAATCGGTTTTTTAATTATAGAAAATCAGCTGCGTATATATAACAAGTAGAATGTTTTGCGAATAAGATAATGATTAATGAAATTATTATGATATGATTGCAATTTCGCTTACATATATAGAAATTTGATGACAATTTTGCAAAAGATAAGTGTAACATTTTTTCGTATAGAAAATTGTCAATATTATGAAAAACAATACAATTTTTATGCTTAAGATATTTTCTGATCAATTATATTTATGAAAATACTTGATATTATATGAGTGTTTTTCAGTATTTTCAAATTTAATTGAATAACATAGTATTACTAATTTCCTACAAAATAATAATACGTTGCAGAATATTCTAGTTCCATTATAAACTGTTAATTATCAAATGAATGATTGTAATATAGATTGAATACTTTGTCGGAAAATGAAAACAACGTCCTTTATCACTAAGTCATAATAATGTACTAAAATATATTATATTTATTTATATTGAATTACAAATTTATATTAACAGATGCAATTTTTATATAACGGTTTTAAGTATTAAGCGTAAAAATCGTAATCTATACATTTTATAAAATAGAAACAAGGAATTACATATGCTTAGAGATAGTTAAATTGTTATATAAATAAATAAAGGAACTGAATGTGTGTAGTGGTAATAATTAACTTTCGCTTGTAGTTTGTTGCGGAAACTTATAATGATACTAACGTATTACTTATAAGGAAGATTTACACAAAGTTAATGTGGCATTGCATTTTTTACGATATTTGAGTGTCAAATTTCAGATATATTATAGATGAAGTGACATTTTATAAATTCATTTGAATTGTAAGTGACGGACTTTTAGAATAAAAGAAAAGTAGGTCAACAAACGTTTAAAATTAAGCATGTTACAGTGATTACTTCGTTTCATATTATAGTTTGAGGCAAAACGAGAGCAATATATATGAACTGCAGTATGTAAATTTGAAAAAAGTTTAGTGATAACATAGTAAATTAAACTTTAGAAAGATATTAAAATTACACAATCAAAAATATTCTGAAATTATTTCATTCGCTTTATATAATTAATACAATATTATTGTAATTATGCAATTAATTATGTTAGGTTACGTATTTATATCGTTTGCAGTTATAAAATCATATAAATTTTTCATCGTGATATTTATTTTATTAGTTAAATTGATTTAATGCCTAACAAATAAAATCAATAACTGCAAGTTTATAGGATAAATAAATTCTTACTGTAATATTCTGATATATATATATATATATATATCTATGAAATTTCATTTGCTATTCTTATAAATAATAGTAAACTCTATACATGCTCTTTTTATAAAGTAATTATATAAATTGACTATTTATTTATTTATTTTTTTCTTTATTTTTATACAGTGTATTATTTTAAAATATTAATATGTAGGACGTCAATAAATGTATCGATTAGTGTTTATTATTCAAACATTTTTCAGATTTATAATGTAACAATATACAGGAATAGAATATATATTACTTGATATATGTTTTCATGAAATATGTCAAACATAATTTTATTGCGAAAGAATGCTTTCTTATTATTTTCAATAGGAAATTACCAAATTGCGTGCAATTTGGCTTTCATTTTTTAACTTATAAATATTGTGTATTATTATTAATGCAATACAGATGAAATAATTTTAATAAGAAGCAAGTTTTTAAAAGATGATTAATAAATATTAATGTTAAGAGGATAAGTATTATTAAAAGTGTTAAATATATATGTTTTTATAATAAATAACATAAAATTTATTCCTATTCATTGGAAAGTATTTTTGGAATTCATCATTCATATTTATGTAGTACCACAAATTAATATTAAAAAATTATGTTTTAACTTAAATTGGAAAAAAAATGAAATAAAAATAAAAAAATTGTTTTAACCATGTAATTAACATATATTAAAATAAACTACAAATTTGAAACTACTTTTATTCTCATATAGCAATTGTTTACTGTACATTTGCTCTAACTTATAATTACATACGCGTATCATGATACTCATTAAATATTTACATAATGTAGAAGAACATTATTGGAACTATATTACGTGCTATAACAATACTGTGCAAACTATAACGACAAATAATTACCATTGCCGTTTAACAAAAATTAAGTGTAATCACAAACTACTACATCATCACGTCTGCTTTTAGAAATGTAAACTTTGAAATTGTTATATTAGTTGCTTCATATATATTTATTTAATTCATTTATAACAAAAAGTTGAAATACACAAGAATTACTAATAAATATATTTTGGTACTTACATTCATTGATTTTATGGTCTTGAAAAATTAACAATTGATGGTTTTAGAAATAAAAAACTTTATTAATACACATGAGCTATTCAGCTGCATAAACGATTAAACTTATTAACGACTGTGCCACATGCTGCTTATGGAAAAGTAGCTTCTTTTCTTTTGTAATTACACATCAGATTTAGAGATTCCGTATTATATGATATATATGAACCAAAACTTTGTAGTATATATAGTAATTAAAACTATAAAGGCAAAATATGTTATATTTTTCATAAGAGTTACAACTTCTTATATTACTACATTAATACTACGTTAACTTTGTACAATAAGTGAATTATTATCGATTAACAATATTTGTTTGTATGCAAATAAGTTAAACAATCATATTCGTCATTCTTGTTATAAACTTATATTCATTATATATAAGTTTAGTTTCACTTACTGTTTCATTTGTTAAATTTTTATCACATTTTAAGTTAATTACTATAATTATTCAAAAGTACACTTTTTTAATATCTACACTAATAATCTATATAAATAATAATTTTTAATAATACACTAATAATCAACACTTTTATATATATTATAC
>JABFQC010004107.1:0-13089 GCA_022817085.1 Psilanteris sp. ZL-2020 | reverse complement strand
GCATAATATGATTGGTTTAAATTGTTTATTATCATTGAAGATCTTACAGTATCATACTTTCTTAATGACAAATGAAAATCTTACTAATCATAGAGTTTATATAATACTTGTATAACATTTTAATATTTATCTGGTAATTACAGATATGACAATGTTTATATTATCATTTTGTTGCAAAGTTATTAAAAATATTAATGTATTTTATAAATACTTAATTAGATGTAATTTAGTTGTAGAAATTAATTTTCTTTTAATACATGTTATTGAATAACATTTAAATCATTATGGATTCAGTTTTCAAACCCAATATTATATATAGAATTGAATAATTTATTTATTGTTTAGAAAACCCCAAGTTTATTATCACCATAAAATACAGCAGGAAAACAACCATAAAAAATTGTTTTTACAAATAAAAGTAAAAATATGTTCCAAACATAATTAAACATATATTACCATAAAATGTATAATACATATAGAGGCATAATGTTTTATTTAATAAAACACGGGTAATATTCATATTACTATATAATCAAGAAACGCTACTAAAACATTGTGCAATCATTCTTAAAAGACAGAAGTAAATTCTTTTCTATTACGATAATATAAGTTACTACATATTAAAATTAGGAATTGAAATGATCAGTATACATCAACATGGAAAAATAAGTATATTAAGTCATAAACTAGGAACTGTTGTTTTGGTATTATCTCTTATTTTAGAATTTCTAAATAATAAAAGTATGATAACGTTTGTTTTCAAAATATTATTTATTATTCTAAATAAGTCATTATTTGCTGAATCATCTGTTAAGTCTTTGACTAACGTTATTATAACATTATGTATAAAAATAAAACAATATACATTTATAAAGTAAAATGTTATGGATTGCAGAAAATAATCGGTTTTTATTTTTAAATATTTCATATATTGTTACTTATTTGCACGTTATAAAAATGTTATAAAATATCTTAAAACATAATTATAGTAAAAGGTTGCATTAATTTAGGTACAACAAGATACTATATGACGAAATCGATTGTTAAACACACTTCTGAATGTTTTTATTATGTCAATTGTAAATATTTTACATTCTATTATGTAACTGTATTTGCTGCCAAAATAGCAAAATTATGCAAGGAATTTTTGACATTTGCTCAGTATTTAACTGTAGGAAATGTATTTTTATATCTTCATTAATATTAATCTAAGAAGCGTTAAATAAACATTTTTTTATAGTAAATATGTGATTTATATTAAATATTTGCAAACTTATTGTTTATTATTATATAATTATGAAATATGAAACATTCTATGGCGACAAAATATTTTGATAGTTAATACGTCAATTTTCCGCGCAGAAAACATTGATTGAAGTAACCTTCTTGAATTCTAAAATGTGTGTACTAAATTTATAGTAAAAGTTAATACACAACTTCATAATTAATTGTCAACAAAAAACATTAATTTCCTTTGATATGAATCGTGTATGTACAGATTATGAATTTTCTTGATGTATAAATATATATATATATATATAAATATGTATATTTGTTTACAAATATTAGTGTATACATACATACAATAACAAACTTTCCGCGTGGAGTTTAATCTTTACTTCTGAATGGAATAATTTAAACTATTTATAATAGTGTTAATCAACCGTTTTTCTGAACAATTGCTAGATTGAATTTCAGACGTTGCATAATTAACTTTTTTTATATTTATCGTACCATGTGAATGCACTCTTATCCAAAGCTCATACATGAGCCACAAACAATGTTGGCCAAGTTACTACGTAAATTACGTTGGCCGAAATTCAAATAATCGTTTTCGTCAGACACACGTGAGTTGATGTATTAACGTCTAATTCCACGAAAAGTAAAAGCGTATTCGTGTATCAGATCCTTTAGTTATACTTTCCTTTTCTCCTATATAGAGGATACTTTCACGATTTTGCATTAATAGGATATTTTTATTTAATATGTAAGAATTAACGATTGTAAAATTTAAATAAGACATTTTTGTACTTTGTTTCAATTTTACATTTATTGTAGTATAAAAAAAGATTGTTTAGCTTAATATTCATATTGCATACTCAATGTTCTAAATTCAAAACCTACCTTTTTAATTATAAAATGACTCACAGTTAAAATTATTGATATCTAAGAAACTATATTTATATTACGTTGTTATTACTAATTAATATTATCTATAGTTTATATTATTATATTAATTTATCATTATATATAAAAAATAAAAACTACTAATCGAATAAATTAATCAATTTTATCAATATTTGATTCTGTCTTAATTTTTTAATTATCTCTAATTAGTAAACCAAGTATTATATCAAGTTTAAATAGAACGGAAATAAATTACTTGAATGTAATATTTATAACTTTGATATAATCTAATATTTGATTTTTCTATAAACATTTGGTACAATTGATAATTGTATAGATTTGTAAATATTATTCTACAAAGGAACAACAAGAGTAACAAGGAAGCTGTGTTTATTTCTTATATACTTCAATTGTTATGTAATCTTGACAATAAAATATCATTTATTAATATTTGTTTCTTATGTGAAATTGCCTATTTCGAAAAAAATTATGCGTTTTATGATTTTGTTATTGATAAGATTTATTTTGTATTACATATACAATTTTTGTTATTATTATTATAATACATTATATTAGCGTAATACAAACGTTGAACAAAAGTTTAAGCTCAAAGCATTCATTGAATAACGTAATAGCAATCGAATATATTAAACACAAATTTTTACGTCATTACCTTTCTAAAACTATACAGCCATGAAAATACGAGCATCACAACTTTGAAATAGTGAATACATTTTTACTATATAATACCTTTTACTTATTTAACATATATATATATATATTTAAATTGTACAATATGCCCATAATTTGATATTAAGCTAATAAATAAATGAAATTCAAAATCATTAATACACATATGATTGATTCTAATTTTATAATATTTATAGTTTAAAGTATCCGATTTACACTAATAAACTCTCTTTACACTCAAACATGAAAAAAGGTTGAGTAAATATTAGTAAAAATACAATAATTCATCAACAAAATAAAATAAATTTTTACAGTAAATTTTAATAGAACTTTTTTCTGCATGTAGAGCCTTTAAGGTGCAGAAGTTTTGCACAAAACATGTTATTTGTATTTGTCTTTTTGAACCATGTATTCTGATTTTATAATTTTTGCTAAATGTTAGATGATAAATTACAGAAAGTAAAAAAAAATATTTATATTGAAGGATTAGAGTATATTTAATATATATATAACTGGTCATTTCTCGACTATTTAATTTATTTTTATTAATATTTAAAAATAGAAGTGTAAATTAAGTATTATTTATTCTATTTTTTTTAGTGAATGATGGAAACACCAAATCCGTTCCCCAATATAGTGGCCTCGTCAATGCTTATAAAGTCATTAAAGCATCAGAAGGATACAGAGGACTTTGGAAGGGTGCAACACCAAATATTCTGGGATCAGGTTTATCATGGGGATGTTATTTTTTGATGTAAGGATTGAAGTATTTTTGAGTACATTTAAAAATAATATTTTGATTTTATTAAGTTAAGCTATAATTTTAAACACATTGTTGATTTTAGAAGCATACCTTTCAAATGAGTTTTTAATCAAAATAATATTAAAAATAAAAATTTGCTTTTTTAATAATATATTATAATAAAAAATTTATTTTATAACAAACAGTTAAAGTAACATTTAATTCTAAAATAAGTTGCATAAATAATTATTCTTTTATTAATTAATGAATATAATATATTGATGAAATTAATAAATTTACTAATTTATTTTTAGATATGAATCTATGAAAACATGGATTCAAGGTGGTGATTCAAAAAAAGCCCTTGGTCCAATGCTAAATATGTTTGCAGCTGCAAACGCTGGAATTTTGACCCTTCTTATGACAAATCCAATTTGGGTTGTAAAAACACGTCTTTGTTTACAATATGCTAGTGATATACAACTTGAAGAATCCAAAAGATACACAGGAGCTAGAGATGCGTTGAAAAAAATTTACAGAACAGAGGGTATCAGGGGTTTGTATAAGGTATGTTGTTATTTTTATTTTGAAATATGCATGATGCTTTAAATGTTGAATGGATGGCATTGTATTTAGATAATTATATTAATATTTTATCTAATTTAAAATAAGATAAATAGAAAATAATTTTTCAAAAAATAAAAGTTATATTTTTCAATTGCATTATAAATTTTTTTTCATTAACAATTTTTGTTAGGCAATTGAATATCAGCAAAAGTCTTGATTACATAGATTTATAAAAATTGCTGAAATTCAATGTTTGGAACTTCATATACTTAATTTTGAATTAATAATTCCAAACATAGTTGAAATCAATTATATAAAAGAATCAAAGACAATTTTTTGTATTTTGTTTATAAATTAATTATTTCTACAATAAATTATAATAAAATAAGATTTCTATTATAAACATAAGTCTTATATTTCTTTGAACTCTTACAGTATTTTATAAACAAATGCCTATTTTTGACTCATACAATTTATATATATACAACTAGATACTTATGTTTAGATTCCATATAAAATGCTAACTAAGACGTTTTCCTTTTATAGGGACTTGTTCCAGGAATGTTCGGCGTTACACATGGTGCAATACAGTTTATGACTTATGAAGAAATGAAAAACAGATATAATCAATACAGAAATATGCCAATTGACACTAAACTTGTAAGTGACACATCAGTATTTATTGTTTTAGTTAGAACAATGGAATTTTTTTTTGATTTTGTAAAGTGCTTATATAATAAAGTTAATATAATATGTAAATGGTATTATATTTTAAATATATTATAATAGATAAATAAAATATATATTAATATATATAATTTCATACCCATGACAGGTATACCTATAACTATTGTGATTATAGGTATACAAGTTATAGTATGGAATTTGATACTTACCTATATAAGAATATAAAATATTTAAACAAAACAATAATTGCAGGATACAATCGAGTACATATCCTTCGCTGCATCGTCCAAGGTTGTAGCAGCTACATTGACGTATCCCTATCAAGTAATAAGAGCTCGTATACAGGATCACCATCTTCATTATCGGAGCACGTTACATTGCATTGAAAAGACCTGGAGGTTAGAGGGGTTAAGGGGTTTATACAAAGGCTTTACACCTTATCTCTGCCACGTCATACCAAATATTACAGTGGTGCTCCTCTTCTACGAGGCTTTTGCCAATAACTAACGCAATAAATGATGTGACGTCTCATAACCATTTTAGAATCAATTTAATTATTTAAATGCTGAAAATACAAACCCCAACAAAATTAATAGGATACAAATATGATAAATCTTTTTACCATTATAGCGAATTTTGTTCTATATTACATATGCATTTTATGTCTTTCTTTTTGTTTCTTCCTTATTTGTACTTTATTTATATTTTCTGTTGTTACTTGAAATCAACTATTTTGAAATTGACTTTCCAACTAGTATTATTGTTCTTTTCCTGAATAAATAATAATTTATTGCTCAAAGTTAATGTTAAGTAATCCGCGCATCTTAGGTCAATTTTAATATTTTTTTCGCGCAATTCCAAGACAATAACTTTGATTCTTGAAGAGATATGAATGTTTTATATTCTTTTCCTTCTCTTTATTTTAATTATTTATTTATTTTTTTTTTAATTAATATTATTTTAATATTTTTTAATCGTGTCTCTTTTTTAAATAAAGGCCACTCGTTTGCACTTTATTTATAATGCAACATGCACATAGGACAATTCAATGCATGAAATTAAGTTACTTAAAGAAGCTAAACTGGTTTTAGTTGTCTGCAGTGGAAATAAAAAGAAAGAAAGTTGGACTATTTATTTAATTTACTCATCATTTTTGTTGTTTACAAAATATGACACGGTCGTTGAATACTCGCAATCATTCAATTTACATCTACAATTTTTAAATTTTACACTAAACATCATTTGGTACAGATAAATTGAATGATTATAAACTAAGATCTAGGTAACAAATATCAAGGATCTTAAGCAATTGTCAAATATGTTAAGTGGAGCAAAAAAATTATCTTTAAATTTAATAAATAATGACTAAAAATAAAAAATTACAAAATACTCAATGAATAATGTAAATGACAATCATGTTTATTACACAAAGTTGATGCAAAAATTACAAAAAACATAGATGAAAATTTTAATTTGTATCTGGCAATCTGAAACAGTTACAACCATTGTGCTCTTACATAATTAATAACGCAAAGAAAACCAAGGTGTTAACAATTTTTAGAATAATTTCATCACAAGATTTATTCAGCTAAAACAGATTTATTTATGAATTTCTTTTGTCGTGTATCATCATTATCAACTTCAGGGGAATAAACGTATGTTTATGTATCAGTGTATAATTTCTGAATTAAATAATAAATGGGTGGCAGGTCCACTGTGCATACAAACTGCTGTTTATTCTTTGCTTTTCCAATTTCTTACTTTTACAATTGGGTCTATGTATTTTAGTTAATTTTTAATTGTAAGAAATGAAAATATATTAGAATTTTAAAATTTAAAATGTTAAATATATGTATTTATTTGCAGGAGTAGGTTTTGTCTAAGAATTATTGCTTGTGTTTACAGTGCTTCATATATTTAATATATGTTATTAACTAAGTAATATAGGTGTTAAATAATTTTCTTTGTTTGAATAGTATAGACGAAATAATTTAACGCACTTATTGTAGCGGACTAAAGTGGAACTATCTGTGTATTATTCCAAAAGTTGATACTCCGGCACTCTGTAGTTCCACTTTTGGCCCGCTGCGCTGGTATGTAAAACATCTTACTAGCCCAGGAGCAGTGGCGCCCTCGAATGCAATATATCATTTATTTTTATGAGAGGATAAAACATTTTTTAACAAAGATAAAATATAAATTATTTAACTTTTAAATATTTAACATTATTTTTTTTGTTTAAATATACAAATATTGTTTAATATTTTATATATTCTGTTACAATTTTAATGTTTAAAATAAAATAACATACATATGACCCTATTTTTAAATCACCAGCAGTACAATATATTAATTTTTTTTATTATTGTAAAATCACACATTTTGGAACATGTGTAATTTGTTATATTTGCATCAAATTTGTTGATAAATTGAACTTTTTGGTTTCTAAACATATTTTTTATTTAAAATGGTATTGCTGGTGGTTGGTTGCAGGATTGAAGGATGGCGTGGATTTTACAAAGGTTTATCTGTTAATTTAACTCGAGTGACACCCGCGACGATGATTACTTTTCTTGTTTATGAAAATATGAAGCACTTTTTACTAAACCTGAAGAACGACCAAACATAAGCTTTGAAGTAAAAATATTTTACTTCGGATTTGGATAATTATTGATCACAGAAAGAGAATTGTTGACCTCGCATTATCAAAAAAAATAATTTTTTTATTTTAAGTATTTTTACTGATTTGCTCAAGCATTTTTTTATTTAATTGATTAATATAAAACGTCTGTAAAGGTAGCAAAAATAGTTTTTGAACATGTGATTTTGTATAACTTAATCATAATCTATATACACGGGGAAAAAACTACAGTTGCAGTTAGAGTAATTAACAGTTAGTTAATATAAGTATTCGAATAGCATTGGTATATTGAATTTGTATTAATTTTTTTAATTTGAATCGTAGTTTGTATTGGTTGCCAATACAGATATAATCATAAAAATAACTGTGCAATAGTATTTTTCCTCGTGTTTTTAATATATAAAAGCAATAAATAAAATTTCATCTTCATAAAAGCGTATGTTTCTTTCGTCACAAAGATTTCCAGAAGTTTTCTTATTATTTACAAAAATAAGTTATTATGGTACGTATCTTTAGCAATATATTATTTTTATTCAATTATTTATATTTAATTGCCGATAAATTCGAATAATTTAATAGTAATAGATTTAATTCTAAAGTTGTCCAAAACACAGAAAAATATGAATATATAAAATATCTTATTAAATCAACAATTTTGTCAAGGTTGTAACATATCTTAAAGATATTTTTTTCATATAATTTTACTCGGTTTAAAAAAACAAATATAATATTATATTTATATATTTGTATATATATATATATATTTAGATAGTCTGACTAATTTTTTTAAAAAAGAAAATGAACAATTTTTCTAGCAAATATTCTCTCAGAGTGATAAAGTCGATTATAATATTATACATTATGTTATTACTTTTATCATTAAAAATACTCTAATTTAGTGTCAATTGATTTCCATTTGATACATATATTATTTTATAAATACTTCAATCAAATCTCTAAAACTGTTGCATCAGAATAGATTATAATATAAGAAAATAAAATAGTTATTCAATCAAAATTAAATAACTAAAGTAGTTTGAAACGTAATTTTCAATTTTTTAATAGTAATTATAGTAGTATTTAAATCGTATTTAAAACATAAATCCATTTGAAGTAATGCAGTGACAAATTTAGTGGAGTCACATGTGATAACTTAGATTCATCTTTGGGTACTCAAAGAAGATTCAATAAATGGTATCATTACAAATATGAAGTTTTTTGTATTATTTTTATAATAAAATCCAATATATTTATTAAATTTTAATGTATACAACTGCATTCTGGTGTAGTAATATTTAAATTTACATGCATTTATGTATCGCGCTTATCACTTTTGGTTTTGCGACAAAAAGTCACTTTTGCAAAAAATATATAATATATAATCTTCGTATAATTCAAACATTACCATTCTCAGTGGATTCCGAGAGCTGGCGCTACCTGGTTATATCGTAGCGAACTTTCGCACCCGAATTCAATCGATACCTCGACCCCGTGGTTTGTCGGGTTCGAAGTACCTGATAAATCTAGCTGTGCGGTAAAATCGTCGTTCGCCAGAAAGTTGTGACGCGTTACCCAAGAACGTCGCAAGCGACATCGACTGTCGAATGGCATTGACGCATATTATATGTTTTGGATTCAACAAGATGGCCGAACGCGGGCGACTGTGGTGAAGTGCTTGACGGATAACTCCAGACGGAAGATTAAACCGATTCACAGGATCGCTTCCTACTCTTTAGTACGCCGCCTTGACGGCTGTCTTTTACAAATGGTAAGTTGAAGCGCTTACCCGATTGGTTATTCTTATGCACGCGCGGGCATTTTGGCGCGCTCCTTTTCAAATCATAGCAGACAACAATTTTGGTATTTTTAGACGTCATAAAGCACAAGCTTGTGTGATTAGCGGACGCGCTTTTTATTTCTTTCCTTGTTATAGATATTAAAAAATAAATTAATTGTACATACATTTTATTTAGACGTATATAACAGTTACCTGTTTGGATATTAAAATAAAATTTTAAAGCTTTCCTATAATAATAATAATAATAAATTATTATAAAGTACTGAAATTTGTTCTTTCAGTTAATATTTACGTAAAATAATAATACAGAACTGGAATTATTGAATACTTAAAAAAATATTATATAAGTATTACAATGATCTTTATATTAACAATAAGAAGAATATTATATATAATGTTAGCGAATAAGAAATGTATAAAATTATTTTCTATATGCATATTTGCCAAGTTACTATGATTAAGAAACACGTTATTTATTAAAATGAATACAGTTGATTCAATTTTAAAATGAGTTTTTTAAATAAATACTTACGATAGATGCGGTTATAAATAAAAAATATTGCTATAAAAATTACATATTTTCCAGAGTGGTGATTGCATTTATATAGACCTTAAATGGATATATATTTAATTTCTATCGACGTGATCGTTTTGAATGCTGGAATATATATACATTGGTAGTTTTTGTCATTTTTGGACGTAGATTAAAAATTACATTGATTTGTTTAATGTTATATTATAAATATGTAATTCTATAGCTTGAATTCTTATTCTGCCAGAAAGGAGTAATTTTAACAGAAATTGTTTAACATCATATGTTAAACACATTAAACTACTTCTTAAACCACACTTATCTGTAAGATACGTACTTGAAACACAATATTTTATTATTAAAAAATACAAATTATAATAATTTCAAAATAAATAATACAACATAAAAAATTGTATTATAAATTATTTTTACTTAAAATTAAATTTGTAGATGCACAAGATTATTGTAAGTTTGTAAAATAACCAGTTTATCGCAATATAGAGTAGTTCGCATAATTTGAGAATTCATAGGAGTGTTCATATACATGAACTCATATTAGTGCTCATATACACCTACGATATCTAAAATTACCTGTTATAAATTATTTTTACGCAGTAACTATAATTTTAATTCTTTATAATGTAAACAATATAAATTTGTTTGCGATTTAATTCGTACATGCATCGTTTGTAATTTTATAGTTTAAATTGAATATATATTTATTATGTCTAGTACTTGTTTAAAATCACTTCATTTTACTCGAATTGAAGTTATTATTACTAAAATGATACCAACTTTTGAACAAAAAGTAAGTCGCTTTGCATTTAATATATCAAATTATTATGAATGAATGCTTAAAAGTTTTACATAACAATATTATGTAACATTTGCAATATTAAGAGTTTAATATATTGTACGTTAATATTTTTGTGTATTAATGAGGTTACACAAATTTTACTTTAAAAATGTTTCTAAGTATGTAATTAATTATAATTTCACAATATACAAATATCAAACGTTACGAGAAATTCGATTTGTAAAAATATATTGAACAAATGAATTTAATTCTTTATTCGCTATAGATCATTAGTTTTAAGCTAATTTTTATACCGAATTAAAATCGTCGTAACAAATTAAAATTGTTGTTGTTTAAATTTGACATGAAGAAACGTGTAAAAATTAATGTAAATAAAAATTATTTGCATAAGAAAAATTACGAGACAAATCAAAATATATATTATATGTACTATATATATTATATGTATTATATATATTATATGTATTATATATTATATGTATGTTAAATTTAAAGTTTACTTGAAAAATATATTTCATTTGTTTTTAATTTTTATAAATCCATTAAAATTATCTTCGTAAACCGAACAATTATTTACTACACGTTTATACATATGGTGTTTGTTGCAATATTTGATATTATATTAATAAAATTGATACGGTACGCTAGAAATAATAAAATATATTATTAATATAATAGAAGTAATTATTGTTACAATTTAAACAATATAGAAAAAAATATAAATTCTTACAAATTATTGTAAATTATAATAATTTGAATCTTTATTATTATAAAATATACGAGTTTTTTTCTCGTTGCACAGAATATAATGGAAGAAATAAAATACCAGTTATCGTCTGTAATGACAGCCATAATAATCTGGATTGTCTGCGCTTTCTTTCTTCGCATAACAAAATTATAGATTACAATGTAATTATTAATTACATGCTGACAATTAGTTTTTCTTCTTCTTAAAACTGGTTAATATTTTCATAGTTACTTTCATTTGTTAAATAAGTTATAGTTTTATATACGCTATACTCAAACTGAGAAAAATTATATATGAAAATTTACTAATTATAACACGAGCTTGGACTTTTAAGCGAATTTTTAAAATCGTGGAATTTACTATGTTTAGCAGTAATATTTTCAGATAAAGCAGTAAATTTTTACGTAAAAAAATTATTTTTTTTTCTGTTAAAAAGACCAAATTTTATGATTTGCCGCTTAAAAGTCTAAGATCGTATCATAAATAGTAATTTTTTATGTTTTATTTTTCTCAGTGTGTGGACAATCTATTACTGAGCCCTAGTAGAAATGTGTCTACGATCTCGTGAGTTACTAGAGAATTTGTATATAAAATTTCTAGTAACTCGCGAGTTACTTGAGCAATTTTTGCTTGGGAGAGTATACTGATGAAAATAGAAAAATGTTACATGCACAGAAATACTTTGATAAACAAATTTCGTTTCATTTAACATAGAGTTTTGTTGTTATTTAATTAAACAAATAGTTTTTTTATATCAACAAAAACTGATTCAACTTTGAACATTTTGTTATATTTTTTATTTGAATCAACACGCTAATTTTGTAAAAGCATATTAAATGTTTCAGTAAAAGTGTAAATATTTACGAAATATTTTATTGAACTCATATACTTCACAGGCAAATTGACAAAATACGCTTAACAAAATAATTTATTTAATTCAACTATATCATTTCTGTGCGTGTATGAATTAAACCAAATCATTCTTATTTTGTCTATGTTTTTTAATATAACTATGTAGCATTGATAACGAACCAGGAATAATTTATCTAATCAGAGATATGACGATTAGCATCTATGTGTATAAATATACATTTAAATTTATAATTTTCAATATAATGTTACATGCCAAAAGGCAGTTCCTCATTAAGTTGTTACTGTGACCACAAATCATTTGAGAATACTTAAAATAAGTTGAAAGGTCTGAAATGGCCATGTTCTTTTTCAATTTACGACAACAAATCTTGCAATGGTAGGGCAGGTTCATGTTTGGCGAATGTATAAAATAAATTTAATAGTTAAATATTCAATGTTTTGTTGTTCAATAAAGAAGCTTATGTTTTTGGTTGATTTTTATTTTTGTTTTATAAATTTTGCTTCTGTTGGTTTACGAATGGCGCTAGTGTATTTATTTTGAAACCATTTTGACCGCTTTGATTTCTTTGAGGAATTTCTCACAATAGACGGAGGTAAGTACACGCACAAAAATGATATAGTTGAATTAAATAGATTATTTTGTTAAGCGTATTTTGTCAATTTGTCTGTGAAGTATATGAGTTCAATAAAATATTTTGTAAATATTTACACTTTTACTGAAACGTTTAATATGATTTTACAAAATTAGTGTGTTGATTCAAATAAAAAACATCAACAATACGACAAAATGATCGAATTTGAATCATATTTTGTTGATCCAACAAAACTATTTGTTTAGTTAAATAACAACAAAACTGTTTTGTTGAA
>JABFQC010004106.1:0-13089 GCA_022817085.1 Psilanteris sp. ZL-2020 | reverse complement strand
AAAATAAATTATAAAAAAGTTAAAATTATAATAAATAAAATAATAAACATTATAACAAACAGAATTAGTATAAAATAAATTAATAATTGGTACATAAATTGTATTAATTGATTTGTAAATAATATTTCATTATTTGTTTCAATTATTTAAATCGATCGTTTTTATCTCTAGTACTAGAATGACTGCGTTATTCTAGTGGATGAAAAATAAATATTAGAGTAAATTTGATAAATATGTATAATCACTTGCTGTACTTAAAGTCAATTCTGGAACGAGATGTATATCGTTCATCCCGTTATTCGTATGATATATACATTTGAACGACCGCGTTGCAATAGGATGTTTTTTAATTGGTGCCTTTCATCCCTTCCACTACCGTAATGCGCAGTATTTCACCTAGTATGTTTCCTCCATGGCCGTGAACACCGCAATGTTACGGTGTTACGTGCGTAACTTCAGACAGTGGCTTTTCCAATTATAAACAGTAAAATTAAAAATGTCACTTGGAATTCGTTCGTCTAGTATTGCAGTGAAAGTTCTTATTTCAAAACAATAACAATATCACATAATAGATTGAAAATAAACACTTCGTAACAAAGTAACTTAATTAGATTTTATATAAAACGTAATTTTATCTATTTTATTATTGCTGTTTATATACGCACAAATATTACGACCACAACAGTATCTTTTTCTTTCCTGCTACTAAGAAAATAAAAACCTGTATAACCTAAAATGTATATTAAATAGCGTCTGTATTCAGAATACTCTTTTAAACAGAAATATTAATACGTTAAATTCTCGTAATTTATATATTAAATAATTAAAGTAACTAATGAACTAAAGAGTTGGATAAATACAATTTTTCAAAGATGAGTATTTTTTTGGAAACATTTATTTTACGTGTAATATCATCAGGTAATCCAGTTTTTGTATTTACAATTTGTTTATTTTACAATCAAAATTTAATTTTGACAATTTAAGATTCGCAAGTGTTTTCGAAATTTGCATTTTCATTACGCGAAAAATACCATTCGCGCGTTAGTCTCGAAATTCTTTATCATTCAAATGAATGTAAGTCCGTCAAGAATCTTAATTATAAGAATTTCTATTTCTTGTATAAATTTGGCTTTGCTTTTTTTGCAGACAGTGCGAAATATCTCAGCAGATTTTTAATAAAAGTCTATTCCTTTTGTAATCAAACTTATTTGGTATAAATCTCAAAAACCTTTTCTTCGCTTTCGGCATTATCTTGTTATTTAATAGCGCTCGGCAAATTCTTTGTTAAAACCGAACAAAAGAACTAAAGACAAAACTAAAAAAATACGATCGTATACTATGGATTATTATATAACCAAACAAAGATTCACATTTATATATTCCGATCAAAAATCGCCGAGTTATTTTAACACGAATCACAAACGTATAAACGAATTTGTATATAACGAAAGACCTAAACGAACATTCGAGAACACTTATTTTTACGATAATTAATGTTGTTTTGACAGACAGTATTCAGAAACGGCGCGGTTAACAAACGGATCGGTGAGTCAACAAATTTCCAGTCTCGACACGTCGAGCATCTTTGAATCGCAAATTCCAATATCGGCAAAAAGCAGGAATCATTCGCGTTGAAGCGACGAAAGTATTTTTATTTTTCAAGCTTTGAAAGTCCGATGATTGAAAATTAGACGTTCGCCTAAGAAGGTCGTTTCTATATAACGCTTAAAATCGGATCGCTTTTTTGGCTCGCGTAAAACAAGAAACTTTTCAAGCAATATAATTCCGTGATTAAATACTTTTATTAGAACAATAACAAATGTTCGTTAAATTCTTCGGCTGATATTGCGAATTAAAATAGAACTCGTACGTTCCTTTCAGTTTTACGCTCTGTCAAATTAGAATTAAAATTATATTATTTGCAATTAAGTCGAATATAAATGGAACTTACAGACTGCGCCAAAATTTTATCTCGACACGTACAAATACACGTAATACGTTCATGTAAGGCATTTAACGCGAAACAACTTTGCGCAAAGAAGGCTAATTTTGTCGTATTTAATGCCTTGCCTAAAGTTCATGCCAAATGGTGTCAAATCATTCATTAACCTAAAATAAGTAATACACCCGGACATTTAAATGTACAGACTAACGAGAGATCTGATTTTGATTGGTGAATTTTTAATTTAATGAAGATTAAAATATTTATTACTGCGTTCGTTTTCAGGATATTATTTTCTTTTATATACACTGAGATAAATATAACAGAAATGTTTACCGTTTTTAACAGTAATGCACAGATATGTCGGTCAGATCCTGAAAATTACTGTTTAAACAATCATTTTTGGTAGTAAAATTGAACATGTTAAAAATAAAAGCGAAAATTATTCAGTTTATTCAGTATTTAATGTTAATTTTAACGCCAATATTTTTATATTAGTATACATATCTTTTCCTTACCGTTAAAAACAGTAAAATTTTCTGTAATATTTCTCTTAGTGTACGAAAGCAAATTTTTAAAGGTATTTACACGAAACGTCGAAAATGTATATTATGCATTGCTGACAAAGTTGAACATTCAAATGCACTGCAATAACTTTCATGACGTCATGCGATAGAATGACGCGATTATATTTGTTTCACTTACTTGACGTACATCGCCGAAAGCGCAGCGTTGAAATTTATTAACGAAATCGTTAACTAACAATTACAATTGCGCCGTTCTAAAGCGCCAAGAAAACAAACTGCAAATTATATACTGTAATATAAACTTCGTAAAATTGTTCGGTTCAAATTGGAAACGAATCCGCAAACATTTCAATCGCTAAAATTATCTTGCATGATTTTTCTATTTTCTCGTAAAATATTATCTTTAGAATTTCCAATCGAATCTTACAATTTTTGCTATCGTTTGGTTGTTGAAATTAACATTATGGATTTCACTATATACGCGGATTGAAAATACAATGTGCGTCATTCGCGAAAACAATTTGAGCATCTTGATAGTCTCGCATTATAATCTCTTAGATTTTAGAATCTTAAAGGAATTTCATATAAATAAATAAATTTTATCGCTTTTCCCGTTGCCACGATACACGGAAACAACACCCATTTATCATCGGACAAGTTTGGTTTTAATTAAAATTAAGTATTTGTCCACAAATACGCGAAAGCCCGTTCGTTTACAGAAAAGCAAATTTTACCGAAAGAATATAAAGGTGACTCCGTTTTTGTATCCGACCAATGGCCTACACGAATAAAGCAATTGCTGTAATACGCCGCAGTTTTGCTGCGAAAATAATCCCGTACCTTTCCCTGATCATAGTTTTTCGTGAACGAACCACTTACGGCGAAGGCAAAAAGATACGGACAAAGCAGCGCATGCGTACGTTTCGCGGCGAACTCGTTGGACAAAATTGTGGAGCTCATAAAAAGAATCGATGGAACGAGCTTGTCGCGTGAATGGAATGATCGTCAGAAACGAAAAAGCGTGCCTCTGATTATCTTGCAAAGCGTTTTTCCGTGCGCGCCGAGACTGCGAAGAATTGGCGTGTCGGGAGATGATGGTCTGCGTTGCGGTCGTAGAGCCCGTGCGTATGATGCGCGCAGCGTATTTCCCGAGCGAAGTACCTCGCGTGACCAGATACGGCAAGTTACGTCGGGTCGGACCAAAAATTACGCCGCGCCGATTTGTGCTGGGAACAAATATCGTGCGACGGGAACGTCGACCCGGAGGTACCCGGTACTGCAATATTTAGAAATAACTGTCGAAAGGAGGAAGTCAATATCCTTTAAATTGTGGCTTCTCTGAATCTTAAATCGAGACGCTTTATAATATTCGGATGAACACTTGATACCATCTGACAGGTGTTTACAAAGTGTATCCATAATTGGCGTGTAGCTGGCTAACTCGGATATTATTCCAGGAAGAACGACGTTTGTCAGCAGATAAATTCAGTTATGCACGAATAAGAAACGTTTACTGTAAGTGTTTTTTTATATGTATATTAATAAATTATCTTCGAACACACGAAATAATTAGACAGATTAGGCGTGCAGATTTAGGAATTATAGTTGATTTACGCAGGGAAAAAAATAAATAGGTTACGGCAATCATACTAGCATTTCGTAAATATTTACACTTTTACCGAAGCGTTTAATATGTTTTTACAAAATTAGCGTGTTGATTCAAATAAAAAACATCAACAATATGACAAAGTGATCGAAGTTGATTTACATTTTGTTGATCTAACAAAACGATTTGAAAATGAAACAAAATTTGTTTGTCTCTACAAAATATTTCTGTGCGTGCAATATGAATGGATCAATTAAATTAGTTTGTTCAATCAACGATAAAATTATGTTTAACATTTATACTAATATTATTCGTGTGAATCACTAATATTAATATATTTAACTTTAACTATACGGAATGGTTAAATCAATCATGTACAATTTTTGATTGCGCACCGACATCAGCTGGCCGTGATTTTTACCGCTACTTTAATTACATGTGATTCTATGTTTTTGTTGTGTGCAACGAAGTGACTGAAAGCGATTAATAGAAATCATCTAATTAATAGTAAGTAAAATTATAATTATTCACGCACAAATTTAATTTAATTAGCGTCAATTTCCTTGTACATGTATAAACTCAAAACTGTAATCATTTTGCAAAAATACTGAAATATCTTGTATAAATATTTTATTTCAAAAATACTGAAATAAATGTATTTCTTTTATTGTCAAATTATGTAAACAATCATTTTTAATACATGTGCGTATTTACAAATTAATTTAAATTGAATTTAAACAAATAATCTTTTAATGAACGCATTCAAAAATTTAGTTTGTTGTGTTTTGAATTTATATTAGTTTAATTAGTTTTGTAAACATAATTAATTTGAAGTATATTTAAAACAACAGAAAATATAATACTTTATCTTCAACATTCAATTAGATTGTAATTCACAAAATTTATTTGTTTATTTTGAACTAGTGGACTCTTTTTGGTTTAAGCAAATAATTTCTTTAAATTAACCATACTTTATGTTTAGAATAACAAAACAACTGTACACGTATACGTATTGTTATTCCAAGTATATTGCATTTACTTGTTCCGTATTAACCTTACGGTATGTTTGCATTAAGTAAACGTTTACTAATACCAACGATATATCTTTTTCCGTGCAGGCGTTTTTGATAGACCAATATTTTGGCACAATTCGAATTTTGGTTAATGAAATTGGTTGAAAGAAGTTGTTTTAAATCCAAATATATTGTAATAACAGACAGAAAATGTCGTTAATTTGGAGTCAAAAGCTTGGAAGTAATTTTTTCAATAAACACCGTAACATATCCGTTTGGATATTCAAATGTATCGTGAGCTGGTCAATGGTTTGTATTTGAAATTTAATTAATCTAATATTCTAGAAACTACATGTTGATGACGAGTATTGCGTCAGAATTCACAAAGCTATCCTCTCCTAAGTTGGAAACTAAGTTGGGTCAGCATCGGAAGTTGACTGCGAACTTGTCTTAAAGCGACCCGAAATTTGATTTACAGCTCAACAAACTCGTGCACTTCAATTAATCTGTAATTCGCAGCCGAACAATTCGTTTTCCTATACGCACTCTCGTTGGCGTAAAAATATCAATGACGGTTGGCAATACAGTAATAATAATAACGAACTGCGACCAGTTTGCACGTGGCGCCTGTTGCGAAACTTGACAACGGCATAGTGTTTTGTAACAGCCAATAAGAAATATCGCGGTTTATTTCAATTATAAATTTCATAAATACCATGCGATTGTACGCGCGGGGCGCGCAATCCAATAATGAACGCGCGAAAATTGAACATAAGCGTTCGGATGGCGCCGCTATAGGCCGCGGAATAAATTAGAATTAACCGAATAGTTTCCTGCAGTCGTTTATGTAACTTTCAGAAATCAGTTCGCTTTCGATGAGGTGCATACCGTTCGCAAACGCACGACGTTTCCGGTCAGGTGAAAACGATCGGCCGATTGATTTGAAAAGCAAATAAACGTTATTGCGCGTGGTAAGAAATGCAACAAAAAAAATAAAAATAAAATAACGCCACGAGTTAACCTCATCAGTGATTTCACCGAAGCAAAAGGTACGGTCTTCTATTCTGATTCGTCTGAGTATCGCCGTTCACTTGTGCTATTCATTTACTTCTCGTTATGCTTATGTATGAATTTCACGCTTTTTCGCCTTACCTAACGAGTAGGAAACAAAGAATCACGTTACTTTCACAGTTGAGGAAAATAAGCGTGCGGGCGACACTCGTTTAACCCGGAACACGAAAATCAACCGATGAGCAGATAGCAGTAAACTTCGTCGACCGATTTGCTTGCAAAAACGCAGGTTGAATGTTGAAGTTATACGTTTGTTCAAGCAGGTTCGACCATCGAATGAGGTCGTATTTCATTGCGAGTGCGTTTATTCAATTTTAAGATTATGCATGGTTTTAAGTTATACACGGAAAAAAATGTTATATTAAAAATAACTACATTACACTGCGAAAAATTTCTATTAAAAATTACTGTGCCGAAATAGTACTTCGATGCGATGTTTGTCAACAAAGAATAATTACCGTTAAAACACAGTAAAAATATATAGAGAAATCGAAGTAATGTTTACGAAATTTAGGGGTCATTTTTATGTGTTGACAAACATCCGATCTGAATACTGTTTTGTCACAGTAATTTTTCATGGAAATTTCTCTGTATATGATATTTCAGGGATTTGGAACATAATATGTCTAAAATTATTAAACATCTTCTATACGATAAATAAAATAAAATACATAAATAAAATTATTATCTATACAATACAATATCTTCTAGACAATTTAGCTATATTTTACAAGACAAATTTCTGTAAAGTATAGTAATATCCATAGTACTAATCCATTCGTGATGTTCTTATAAAACTGTAAGTATGGTTTTTTATAAGTATTCTTTCTGCGTGGAATTATTTACCGGACAGCTGATACAGTATGATTTAACCTCGTTATTTGGACACAAATCCACTGGTATAGTTAAATAAAATTCATTCAAAATTATTTATTCGAACGGGCCACTGTTTTGAAACGTTTTATTGACTTTATTATTTGCTTGGCGTTATTTTTAGCACAGCGAAACTCTTTTCTCATGTTACAATTCACGTGTCTGAATTTGTGACCGGCATATTAACGCTGATAATTTCATAGTAAGGTCATACTTTACTCATTATGCAAAACAGATTGTTAAAAAATGACAAGTTTTGTCTTACGCGAAAGATAAATGTGGCTGTATACTAGTTTAACTGTTGACACGTGTTTAATTAATTTAAACAATCCTATAAATTTAATTCCCGCGGTTCGAAAATATTACACTTGCCTCTTGGCATTAGTGCAAAAGCCTCTCTCGGAATAACAATTTTGGAATTAATTTATCATACGTGACTGCGAAAATAACAAGATTAAATAAATAATCAAAAAGAAAAAAAAATATCAACGTGTATCACAAGTACCGACTCTCCAAGTTTGTAATATCGCGAATAATAACTATCAAGCTCCTACATTACAGAGGAATTCCAACAAAACTAATATCCCAACTTTGAAATCACAGCAGGTTTATACGTGAAGATTCTTTGCATATCAGAATGCAAATTTTGAATACGATGAAAACCCTATATTCGACATTTCGAATCAGAAGTCAGATTCATCAAAGGTCTCTCGCCTGTCTATACGCAACCATATCAAAATATTAAAACCCCATAAAAGAGGAACCAAAAAAAAAAACCATCGCATGGGAAAAGATGTAGTTCAACTGCGAATCTCAAAATTGATGGCCATAAAACGTTCGCGATTAGCCGACAATAACTGTTACCGTTTTTCGAGCCAACTTGCCGATCACCGCATCACAGCGCCCGAGAAAAATGGCTATAGTTGTTCTTGATTTATCTGCCGATTCTGCGAGATGTTACGAGCAGATCGCACCGCGCATACGGCGCCGTGTGGCTCGCATAACGGGCTCCGTGCTTTACGCGCGAATCGAATCGGGAGGAAGTGCAGGCGGCCGATTTCTGGCCGGCCGGAAGAGAGAAAGATATAAGCGGACAAAGCGCATGCCCGGACGGGACAATGGATCGCCGTGCGTTCACCGTCGTATTGTCCCTGTGCTCGCGCGAATTTGCACAATGCCGGCAAAAATTTGTCGCGCTTCAATACCGTCCCGATACCGACGTGAGCGGCGCTTATGCGCAAACTCGTTTACATTCAGCCGACCCGTTAACAAACCGCTTGGATTTACGCGCTCGGTTGTTTTTGGGATGAACGGAATACGTACAGTGGCTCGTCTTATTATATTGCAACTAATAAAATTCCTAAAAATAGAGGAGGTCCTTTTTTTGCTTATTCAAAAGTTTGCTTCAGACTGAATCTGCGAATGAGTTAAGAAAGAGGTGGGGGAAGGGCTATATTACGTTATTTTGAAGTTCGTTGTGAAATATTGATTCGGGCTACTCTCGGCTTAAAGAAGAGTATTCGCTAAAAGCCAAATTGAGATTTTCGGCCGAATGAAAATTCGGTCGTTATTTCGTCGGACGTCTTAACCTAATTTCCTCGCATTTTATATTCGTATCAAAAGTTCTAACAATCCACAGTTGCTTAGAGCTCCATAATAGGTCCGGATCTTAGTCTCATTCGTGTACTTTCGGCAGTTGTAAGATTTGAGTGTATTTTTGCTTTTTATTTGGAAACATCGTATTGGCTGATGGCTACGTCTATGTAGGTCGTGTGCACGGAACTTTGATTCCTTAATCAATCAATTTCAATTTCGAAAATGTATCTCAAAACTTATTCTTCGACTTAATAAAGACATACGTCTAAGATCGATTATTCGGTCGTACGGCGATCGTGAATCCGCCGCTGATATTACAGGACGCACGTTTATTGGGCATATAAACCTATATATAAATATAGCAAATAAATGTATAAACATAAAATACTTTTTTCGATCTGCATTATTACTCGCGATATGCTTTTGTTGAAATTCCAACAGAAATACACCGCGCGTCATGTGCATTCCCAATATCAAAATAATGTATTCCGCAACTTTCGATCGTGAATTTTATGACAGCTATTATCTAAGAAGCGAAGTGAAATGTTTTTCATGTCGCGAAATTGGCACATATATACGTATATATATATAAATACATACACTTCGATACGTGACGAAAAGCATTGCGCGCGAGCGAGCGTTCGGCACGCCGCCGACGAGCGAATTCCCGAAGAAAAATAAAGGCCGATTAAAAGGCTCGTCAGACACGCGAGTGGCATTAAATTCCGAAAAGTTGCGCCAAAGAACGCGTAACGCAACTGATCGGATATTCGGCGCGTCTCTTCAGCGCGCCTCTCGCTTTGACCTTGTAGTTCGAACGCGAAGTCCGGCAAGCAAATCGTTTTCTGTATACACGCGGCACTGAGATACTGCAATCGAAATGAAACGGGCCATTGTTTCATCGGTGTTTATGATAATTCGTTGGCATTGTTCGCGAATTTTGGCCGAAAAAGTCGCGGGTAATGAGATGCGCGACAACTTTTGGTTTCGAATATTACGCGTTAAAAGCAGATAAAGAGTGCCGAATTTCCTGCCGGGTTGTGCAACCTAACCTCGTGCGTTTATAATTAAAACTGCCGACTATTCTAACTGCATAATTTCGTGGTTATTATTAACAATGTTTAATTACTTTATTTATCTTGATTGATTCAATGCTTAGTGTATGCAGAAATGTAGGTAACAAGAGAGAGAGGGAAAATTAATTGCATTAAAATATGTACAAAGAATATTAATTAGTACGAGAGAATTGAAATACAATTAACGAACAGCAAGTTTGTTGCATAATACAAAATAGTTTTGACATAAATATGACGTGAGAAAAGTCGGCAAATTATTTGTAGAAAAAGGAACAATGAAGTAAGGTTAGGTCTATTGTGTGTTTAATTTCATGCATTGGATATATGAAATTTAATTGTATATTGCCTTCGTAAATTTTATACATTTTTACATATATTACGCGTGGCACAAATCCAACCAGAAATGTTGGATTTGATACGCCGAACGGTTCAACGAAAATCAATCACCTTTTAGTATTAATAAAATTTAAAATAAAAAAAAAACAAACGAGCAGACATTTTGTCAATTCCCGTGTATCAGAGTAGATCAGAAATATTTTTCATAGTTATGTTATTAGCAGATTTCAGTACGGAAGTTTAAAAAATGTTAACTTGTTTTTAGGAAATTACAACAATATTATTTCATACAAATTATTCATATGAATTATAATTATTTTTGTATTACATGCAATTGGTTTTGAAGATTTATATTTCGGTTTTCTAATATTTTAATATTATTGTTATATGCATCAAATCAACTATATAATTTAACATTTTTTTATAAATATAAAAATGAATCAACCAAATGATTAAAAACTTCATATCTATCTATCCATATATATATATATTACTCTATATAATTAAAATGTTGTTCCAACATAATATATCGAGATTTCCTCTTTCTCAAAATTAAGCTATTTAATTTTATAGCTTATTTTTCAATTACAGTCGCATGGCAGGGTTATAAAGAAATATATTTATTCTCTTATACTTCATCAATACGTAATAAAACTGATTTACACATAAACTTGAATCGCATAAAAATTGCTATTCAATTAAATCATATATATAACAATAAATTATATATCTGTCATCAATAAACTAAACCAAACATAACGCAATTCAATTATTTCTAATAAAAATAAATGGATTATATTCAAAATTGGGTTTTTTTGTTTCCTCTTTCGACGTCAAAATGACTTTTCTCCGCGAGCATTCTCGTCCGCACACAAATGGCGCGTTAATTGGAAGAACAATACATTTGAAAGGAAAACGCGCGAAACAAATAATACTCAGCTTATTACGAATTTCAATTCTGATTTATTTGTGCCGCAAAAATGTCATTTATTAAATGACCTTAGTGAGTCAGCGTGATATCGACACTGAAAAAGACGCGCGACGGCGAGCTCGTTACCTCGAATGTTTCGCGACAAAAAAAGAAAGAAAGAAAAAAAAGAATAACAAAAAAACCCGTAATGCACAAAGCGGAAGTAGCTTTCGCGCAACAAGGAAATTGCTCATACGGGGCGCCTGCAGTTCGACCACACTTCTTTCGCAAGTAATTTCATAAGTGGCGTTCGATTCGTTAGCCATGGCAGCAGCGCGTTACACGCCGACAGCGACAATGCCAACTGTTGCTTCCTATATTTCTTGTTACTCGAACGTGCCGAGCGCCAAACAAGCACGCAATGACAATCATATAATGAAACTTGAATTACGAAAATAGTTATCTTTCCCTACAATTGCGTATTGTGCAAATCGAGATACCTTTTCGATTTATTATTTTGGAATAACGATAAAGTCGAAATATGTACCAGCGATGAGATTCGCACGCTGAAAAAAATATGACTGTTATGGAAAGTATTTTCGAATATGCTTAATTAAATATATGATAATACTTATTCCCTCGAATTGAAAATTAAAACTGAAGCAATAATAGCTGTTAAATATTTACCACATTTGTTAATAGTTATTACATGACATTACGTATTAATTTCGGAGTATTAAATATTTTCATATATTTAATTAGTTCACGGGAAAAAATAAGCAATTCAATTTATACAAAAATTGTTTTGTTTTAAAATAGTCAAAATATGTTGGATCTACTACGAGGTGTGTGTTGGTTGTATACGGGTTTAAGCATACTATGTTTATAAACACAGCGGCTATTTTTTCTCAGAATTCGATTGTTTTTATTCAAACAAATTGGTCGTTTTAATTTTACAAAGTTTATGTGTTGTATTAACACCGTGTAGTCAACATGGTCACTTTGTATTGTATTTATATCATTATTTTTTCCGTGTATATTCAAAAATATATTTCATAACGGTTATCGAATCTTTTTTTTTCACTGCAGATGTCGCCAGAATTTAGAATTTCGTTTCGCGGTCGAACCAATTTTTCAATAGCAAATTACGAATTCGATCTGGATATTCGTTACGTTTGTTTAATTAATTATACATTATTCCATTCATTCATTTTACGTCGCACTCGGGTTTATTATTAGTAATTTATTATTGCTTAAAATGTGTATACGTGTAGCGCTGGTTTCCAATAATGAACAGAATTTATAAGTCTTACTTCTTATCGGAAATAAGAGAAAAACCGAAGCTCGATTTATAATTTATAATTAAAATTCGAAAGCTGCAATTGAAATGCACCAAACGAAGCTTTTAAAAAATTAGATCTTTTTTAATGGTTTATTATTACTTTTATTAATAAATCAATTAACTTTTTGTTTAATTTAGTAAATGATTTTGTTAGTTATTACCTAATTGCTTTATCATACAATGCAATTATTGTAACAATAATTAAACATTAGATACTTAGAAACAGATGTTAAAACGTAAATTACATTGCATAAATTTACAAATTATTTTGGATTACGAGTTTTATCAATTAAATCAGTTTTAAGCGTGTTTTATTTAAAAGAAATCATTTTTTTAAAAGATTTGTAGCTGCCTGATAATGGTATACGTCGAAAATCAAGGTATTATTGAGGATAATGTCTGTGTTTATGACTAGGGTGAGTCACTGCTGTGGTATATTGTGAAAGTAATAATCGAAAGACGTAACAAATTCTTGGTTTGCTTATATACTTGAAATTAAAATCCATAAATTAATGGTACAATACTAACCGCATGAAGCAGTATATTTGTTTATATTTTTCAATTTCTCGCAAATGCACTTATTTTTTAATTTTTTTTTTTTTTTTTTTTGTAAACAAAATTATAATTTTTTAATATATTAAAATTAATTTAATTAAAATTAATAAAATATTTTTTTTTTTGTGTATTTGTGGGTTTTCGTATACCCATCTATTATTTACAACTTCAGCAGACGGCACACTGTAGCGCCTGACTTATATAGTCTCCGTCGTCAGCACTGTATGACAAGCAGAGTATAT
>JABFQC010004105.1:0-13091 GCA_022817085.1 Psilanteris sp. ZL-2020 | reverse complement strand
GTATAACATTACGTTGTATTAAATGAGTTTTATTGGCAAATTTATTTCATTTTAACAAAAAATATGTAGCAATTATTAATAACGTCAAATTTATATACTAAATTTACAATACAAATAATAATTTACGAAAACAATACTTATAAAAAAATACATATACAAATACATATATATATATATAAGTAATTCAAATTAACATCTGTTATTTTTATATCGTTATTTTATATGTTATTTTATAATTTTTATAATCGATAATTATATTTTTTTTCTGTCAGACTGCTTTTTTTGTCAGTCTGTCAAACTGCTCAGAAAAACATATAATTATCGACATATAAGAATACATATATACACAATACATATATAAGAAAATAAATTTATAACAATAAAGTATACGTACACTTTTATGCTGTTATCAATATATGAAATAGAAATGAATGATGTTTTAGTGTTTAATTAGACTTACTAATATAGTACAGTGTATATATGAAAGAAGACATTTTTATATTGCCATTATTCATTAAAGATTAATGAATAATTTACAGAAAATACTTGCAGGTACAGGTATCGTTAAAAATAATATACATTTGTTAATATTTCGTTAACCACAATTATTATGCATTTGGATTGAATGGACTAGGAAGGACTAAAAAGATAAAAATGTATAGATAAATATAACCGTTTTGTTACAGAAGTAGTTGATGTAAACTTATTTGATGCAAAAACGTAACGTTAACTCAACTTCAATATACCGAGCGGTAAGTTAGTTTATAAGGGTTTTTACATTTGTGTTTTTATTTGCGCGGTCGGAAGTTTATTGGAGAGGCTACGAAAATCTTGATTAAAATGTGTAAATAAAAGTACGAAACAACAAATTTCATTTCAAATTTCCTCAAAATTTGCTCTTTTCCATCAAATATCGCATAACCAGAAAAACATTTAAATGCAGTATTAAAGCATCATCTCGCGTTTCAGCTTCATACGCAGCATTTAAACTGCAATTTATTTTTAAACTTACCTTTCGTAAGTAAGATTAAACGGATTATTCTTTCGGGTTAAACCAAGTATTTTTCAACAAACAAAATTAACTTTTGTACCAAGAACAATTTTTTTGTCGTACATTTGCTAACGCGCGCGACGCATAACCTCTGAGATATGTGATAAGCGTAACGTATAAAATTCTCTTGGGTTTCAAGTGGTACGATGCAAAGCTTTATCAAAAGAAATCGAGCCGCGGTGGCTGTTTCGAGTGCGCTTTTTTTCTCCGGCAATTCTCCAAAGAGATCAATGAATTTCAACGTGCCAAACTCGACGATTCATTCCCAATTTCAATTGCAGCGTGCATTTCACCTAATCTGTACGTGATTGCGGAAAATATTCGCTTATCGTTCGCGAGGCGCAATTTATAATAAACGTAACAATAGAGCGCGGTTTTGTGCCGAAACAAAATGAACCTCCCATTTGGCGGTGCGCTGGTTTCGCGCGGCGCAACTGCTGATCTAAGAAAATTGCGAAATAAACAGAGATCGGCAAGACGAAAGAAAGATCGCGAACCGACGCTGACGCCGTTCGTCTTGCGTTTAAACAAACGGCAAACTAATTTTAACGAACAAATGCATTTTTGTTTCAGGTGAGTAAAACAACGGCGGTTCGATTGGCGCACGTAAGTGAACAACAATTTTGTTTCAATTCGAGATCAACATTCCGAGCGCGACGTCGAGTCCGTTATTTTATTTCGCGATTTTGATTAATTATTTTTTGCTTTGCGTTTTAATTACGCTCGCCGTGAATAATGTTGTCAGAAAAGCCGGCAGTTTTTTTAATTAAAATTAAAAGCTTAATGATGATTGAACATTACGTAATGCGAAATTCTTGCGACGCAACGAAATAAAGCAGCATTTCAGCGTTATCAATCGCGACAAACGAGGATATGCGGAATTACGATTTTCACGCTGAAGGGAGTTCTCTTAATTTCGGAAACACATTACTGCGCGCTTGTTCCGCCAGACAATGCCGCGCGCGTGTTTTGGAAGAAATAAACGCGAGATTCGACTTGGGCGCAGCGAAACGAACACCGTGACTTCGGCATGTCAACGCGGAAGAGTGGATTTTCATTAAACATACCTCTTTAAACATTTCGTACACTGACCTAGAATAACAGTTAACTAATGGAACTGGATGTTATCAAGAAAACGAGCAATCTAGCAAGTAGCTTTGCCGCGTACAACGCCACGAATTAACGTCTGTTCATGCACAATTATAATAGCACTCAGTTTCCACTGCACTGTGGAAACCATATTGTCTGTAAATTCTATGCCCGACGGCTTAATGACCGCACGTAATATGCGAAACAATGCACTAGCTAAATCCCGAAATCTTTTATCTGTTTTCATACCGATACATTACATCTAAATATAGATGTAAAATTTCCATATTCTGGAGCGCGCTTGCTCCAACGTGAATATACAAATTCGTTTTTAAAATTAAACGCATGTAATTGTAATGAATGGGGGTAATTCTTTTTTTTTTTTTTCTTTTCTTTTCTTTTTATTTTTTAACTCGATACTTTGATTTTGAGATGTTCTAGAGGAAGTTAATTGTATGAGATTAAATACGTAATTTCAGGATATATGAATTAATGAGGGGTTTAATTTTGAAATATTTTTTAAAACTGCGGTAATTGTATATTTAGTATGGTTTTAAGAAACGCTTGTGGTGTAAACTGAAATGATTATGTAAAAATCAATACTGTTTGCGAAGTTGGGGAGATTTTATAATATTAGAGTTTTGTTTATAATTACAGGACCGTATTTACGGGATATTTAAGTTTTTGTCTAATTGAAGGTACTAAAGTTTATAATTATGTTTATGATTCATAAATCTGTTCATATATGAAAAATATGGAAACATGAAATACATATGCAATTCCACATTCAAGAAATACCTATCTTATTTTTTGAACGTGATTCATTTTTTTGATATATATTCATTAATTCTTTTTAATCTTAAATAATTAAGTTTAGTGTTAATAACCGCAAAAATTTCTTATACCCGATTCTATTTACCAGAAAACATTGTTATATCCTTTTATAAATACGAGAAATTTGATACTACTTAGTCAACTCTTACTCCTTTATTAGTTGCGAGAAAGGGCGGAGCATTGAATGACGTCGGAATACGGCATTAATGATCAACATCCACCTCGCGGTGAAACGCCGAAGCTTGACATGACTCGTCGGTAACAGTAGTTTCGTCTAAACATCAGCATAATTTCATCATAATTCATAATGACAGTTTAATTGACATAAAAATATGTAAATATAGCAATGAATATTATGAAATTTGACTTTATCCATCATATTGATTTCACCTTTTCTTATTTTTTCATTATTTCAAAATGACATTAATTAAATTCAAATTAATTAAAGTTTATAAAATTATATTATATGTATCAACATGATGTCTGTTAATCATTCAACGGTAATCTGCATATAAATAATTAAGAATTAAATAAATGTCATATATTTATGTAGTTTAACATGAAATTATGAAGATTAATTAACAATTTAAATAAAATTTAATTTGCATATTATACGTGATGAACTTATTTTTAACGGGTACGTTTCAAAAATAAGTCCCTTCATTATTCTGCACAGAATTATGCGAAATATTATTTAAATTATTCAATACAAAACATATAATGATTTTCGTGCACAGAGTAGAAGTAAAATTTTAATTTTGGAAAAAAGTTTTAAAAAGAAAGGAATAACGCGTGTAGTAGCTCGATATTAAAATAATAGCTTTCTTGTATTTAAAACGATGAAAGTTTTCGTAGTTTATTATGAATTTATTACGAATTTATGCATTTCTTTGATCACGTAGAAAGCTCGTTCAATTGTATAAATGTATTTGAATTACATCGGAACTTGCATCCTTGGAAATATGCTATTGTTGACTTTTCTTCCGTTGCTTAATTGAAACATGAAAAATTCATGCATGATTGAATAAAAGTCTCTTCATGTACGATTTGTCCTTGATGGCAATGAAGAAATGTGAGAATGACGTTCATCCCTTTTTTAATAATTCATATTTTTATTATAACTTATCAAATCCGAGCATAAATTTGTAAATATATTATGACGATATAAAATTATAACCAGCAAACGAATAATGTATATTCATTATGGCATTTATTACAACGTCGATCAATCATTAATAAATAAATTTGGTTTTAAATGTGATCATCAATTGCCAATTAATTTGCAATTTAAAATGATTTATTGATTACAAATAACAAATTTTGATATTTGGAAAATTATAATTTATCATCACAGTGTGTTAACATCATTTCATATGTGCATTTTATGTTTCATTAATGAAATATATGAATTTGTGTTATCATATCACACACACGATATACATTTGAAATCCATCAAGTTGTGTTAGATTTTGTTTATAGGATTTGTTGTTTGAAGTGATAAAAATCTCTCTACGTGGCAGGTTTCTTTTGTTATCTGTTTAATAGTATAGCTGCATTAAAATTTCTGTAAAATTGACTACTGGCATATTTTATATGACACAATCTTTAAAATAATCGATGTCATTATACATAATATCACGCCATATTAATAGATAATATTTTATCATCCTGTTGTGAGATAAAAAATATTATTTATATCAAACATATAATTTTAATTTTTATCTATATAACTATGCGATACCAATAACTGATGGTTGAAAATTGGGACTATAATTGTTTCTATATTGTATTATAATAAATATCTAAAATTTGATAGTAGCAAAATGGTAAACAACATATAAATTTAATTAAATGCAAATTTATTATAGTACAAATATGAAACTCATGTACATAAATATTAATGAAAACAAATTTGATGATCACATGCAAAATTAATACAAGTTAATTATATTATTATAAATCGTTTAAACGATCAATTAAACAACACCTCGATCGTTTTATGAAAATAAAACCAATTTTCAAGTAAAATTTATGGGAGAATAAATATTGCCAACATTATTATTTATTATAATACAAAAGTTGTATAATTATAAATTAATTATAAAATAATTGTTTACTATAATAGTGTTATCACATACGTAAATTTCACTATAAGAATCATCAAAAGATATATATATACTTTCAGTGTAAATGATTGAACTAAATTAATCTACCTATATCAAATGAGCATTATATATTAAAGAAAACTTCTTTTATATATATATATATATATATATATATATTTATATATGTAAAAATAAATTATAATACCATAAAAATGATTTCTATATAAATCCCATATCTCAGAATGTATATACATGAGTATATTTATAGTTATTTTTCGTATAACTTTAGTTATATTTAATTATGAAATTGTTGACCTTTTTTTCTAATATAAGGTTCTTCTCTATTTTAAAGATTTAAATTTAAACAAAATAGATACACAATAAGACCATGACTCGATATAAAACAGAATATTGATCATCATTGCAACTCATGGTTACTTTTATGGTGGCATATGAGTAAATAATTAAAATTTCAATTTAACTTGACATTATTTCTCAGAACGAAACATATAATATAAAAATCGAATGCAAATGTTATTTATTAAATTCAAACTTATTATATTTAATTACGCAAAGGTTACTATATATATACGCCTGCTAATATAATTAGAACATTTCAAACAGATCTGCAAAATATGCGGAAATAATAATTATTATGCTACCACCATTAAATTGTACATTCCGTTATAGAGAAGAAAACCAGCGAACGTGACTGTGTCAATCGTTAATAGTGTAATACGATTGTCCTGCTCTAATTAATTGAGAGTTGTTCAAATTACATTTAACTTTTAGAAACCGGAATACTTTTAAAGTTTACACAGTTGAACGTGTTGGCCATTATCAGTGAGTTCCTCTATGAATAACTTTATCGTTTGTATATGAAATCATTCGAACAATTTAAATTAACTTAAATATATACTGATCAACAACTTAATTCTGCATTATGTTATGATTTCATATGGAAAATTACCATAGTTCGATAATTATAATTATGACCATATATATTTATGCCTACTTTGAAATGGATATATAGTTAGGGAATGAAATTTTTGTTATTATTTATAAATTGTTATTTACTTTAAATTAAATTCATTTTAATTTTTTGATATTTTTAAAATAGCAACCATTATTAATATATATGTTTGTTTAAATTTATATTCATTTGAAATTACTGACCTTTTTTTTGTTTGTAAATTGATTTGTCAATTTCAATCAAGAAATAATATATAATATAACTTGTTTTAATAAAAAAAATATCAGACCATTAGAAAAGTCACATCTTCTATTATTGAATTTTCTTATAAGAGGATTTCAAGAAGATGAGAAAGTGATCGCACCTTTAATAGAAAAGTAGTTTATTAATAATTCCAAAGTACACTAAATGTTATAGCATATTCTTGTTTGTGTAAGCACAGGTATAAGTCCAATATTTGTTAGAGTACAGATATTTTTGTTAAAACACGTTTAATGTTTAAAATTACTCTTCTAAGTCGTTAAATATTAATTGAAGTAAGGTACAAAGAAGATTATTAGTCAATTAAGTTTAAATGTGAAACGACTAAAAGTGTTATTAAAGTTTAATTTTTAGAACATTTATTACACATCGTCCAGTTTTCCTGGTAATAATTATTTAGCACTATTTTATGTTTTAACATTAAGAAATTGACAATTTAGAGATTATTTATTACAAAAAATAATGTTCTTTGTTTGGACATACATTTGTAAAAAATAATAAATAAATATAAATATTGGATATACAAACTGAACAAAAAATGAAAATCATAAACAATGAAAATAATTATTATTATAAAAATAATATATAATAAAATATTTATTTATTATATTAAAAAAAAATCTCTATAATTAACGTATTAAGTCATTAATTTTTAATAGTAATTTCTAACATAAGTTATGCAATTTTGTTTCTGTTCAATACATCTTTTTAAAGACGTGAAAAAATTTTTAAAATCCAATTTATTTATCCTGTTAATATGTATTGTTTTTTTATTTTATTATTTTTATATTAATTTTTATTGAAAATGGATCGCAACCATGGTCGATCTACAGATGGTCGAATCGTCGAATATAAAAAAAAAGTATTCAATAAAATGCAATTATTAACAAAAATTAAATTTATATATTATATTTTTATTTTATTAATAATGTCACTTTTAAGGATACTACTATTTATAAGGAGGTGTCGAAAGACATGTATATTGCTTACTGTAACTCTTTGCTAGAGATTTCGGATGTATTAGTTTATTAGTTTTTTTTCTATGCCTCTTACCTCCTTATAGTGCCGATTGAATCCGGCAATCACAGCTGTCTACGTCATACCTGTCAAATGCACTAATCCTTTTCGACAAAACCGGTACACTACACAGACGTAAATTAAAAGTTGACTCGATCCAAATTATATGATAAGCAAAAATGTCTTCAAGAATAGTGTCTGTGGCGATATTTTTGTATTAATAAGATTAATTTAAACAGAACAAAATCAATTTAATTAGCTGTCAATGACCGAACAACTGTGATGAAATATCTCTCTATAATTACAGAAGTGACATAAAATTTAATGTAAATTGTTTTTTAATATAATCTATAACTATCTATGTATATTACTTAATCTATTAAGTAATTTGAATTGTATTATTTAATAAATTTTTAAAATATATGTTATAAAAATATATGAAAAATCATAATCATGGGAAATACAAAAATTTCACATTTATTTGACCACACGTATATATATGTATTCACTGCTTTATAATGCAAAATAAAAATAAATATGACGGAATAAGTGTCTTAATTTAAGACTCCAACGTATACTTTTTGATACACGAATAACTAAATTACATAGATATCAGCCATCTTAATACGAGGCCATTTTATTAAAATATCAATGTCTTAAATTAAGACATACCCATGATACTTCCATAGTAGAAATTTTAATCGGGCAGAAATATGGCCCCGGTGTGGCAGTTTTTTATATAAACGTAATGTATGTTCTGAAATTAAGTTTTCTAACGAGCGGTTATCCATTCATCTAACGGCCTTCGGAATCGCTGCTTAACTCCTTTTCGATGCTCGTACGTTGCTGCTGCCCCACCATACGCTTAATCTACCACGAACTGTATTTTCATAGATTTAATAAAACTGGACCACATGTGGTTTGCCATATTACAAATTGATCAGGCCCTGAAAAGGTTTCCAACTCAATTTGTCATAAGCAAATGTGGGTATACCTAATATAACCTGTTCAGGTCCCGACCAGTTTTCCTGATCATGACCCCTTGATTTTAATAGTATGAAAACCAACTTGCATACCGATTTGGTCCAGATTAGGCTTACCGTATGTACTCATATCAAGGAAACCATATCGGGGCCCTATTAGGTAAATCTTGCATGATAACATTGTGAAAGTTTTCTGACAGAGTCCTTCAGTGAACCTGTTCAGGAAACCTTAATAAAGCATACCACATTTCGCCCCGTTCGAGGCCATGCAACTGATACGGCACGCCCAGTTTCATTTCTACCAGGGTTATTTTACAGTATTTTACTTAATTAATTTATTTAAAAATAAATATTAAATATTAATAGTTTTATTTAAATACAAAATAATACGATAAATATCCATGTTTTACAATCCAATAATATAAAAGTTAACATGTATTATCATTCAGATTTTCATTCGCTAAAATGAGACTTCTTTGATTAATTAATAAAACACTATACAGAGTTTACTTCCTGCAAATGAAGTATTGACAATATTTTAAAATTACTACACAGATGCATTTATAAACCCGAACTATATATTTTCCATATATATACCATTTTTCTCAATGTTTCACGGTTTAGAAATACCCAAAGCATACTTCGCAAATTAATTAAACGCAACGACTATTCATTAAATAACTGTTGCGATGCTCAGTAAATCGAGAGAATTAATACAGCAAGTACGGTAATTGTAATATCTGTTTGCAAAATTGACAGTTGCAATCATACGTTTAACAAAGTACGGTATAAATTCTGTAACTCCACCTTGGTAGATTGCACATTATATATATAATTTGGGTCACTTTTTCATTCTATATAAAGCCAATCAACTCAAAATTATAGTCGTATCATGCAAAGATCAGATACACGCGGATCTATATTTGACCAACACGCAAAGTTTTATTACGGTGGACTAATTTACTCTTCTCCTATCAAAGAGACATGTTTCAAGAGAAGAGATGAATGTCTTGGAATCATGCAATACACACACTATGACCAAGGGAAAATTTTTGGTCTTTGCGTTTCCGAAATTGCATAATTACTTAGCCCATTTTCTAAGGTGTAAGTTTCATCATGTCCTGCGACAGAAATGCAGGATATTTGAATCAAACACATACCTGCGTTAGTGCCAATGTCTTTGATGAAACCGAGGAATTGAGATTATAAATTATATGGAAAAAGTCGCACGGTACGTTTTGATATTATTCCCTATTATTTATTATTCTTCATTTATATTTAAAAATTATACTGATGTTATTGCGTGGGCATAATTAATAACTAATTTGTTAATATTATTAATTATTTATTGTTAAGATAAAATAAACTTATACGATCTGTAAGCAAATTGCAATTGGTGAATTATTTTCTATGTGAAGATTTTTTAATAGATAAAAATGAAATAGAACGTTTTTTAAGTGAATCGTAAAATTAATTAACGTATTAAATTTAAATTTATAAAAAAAAATAATAATACAACAATCTAACTGTATAAATTGTTTTTTATAAATTTGAACAACGACTTTTACAAAAACTGAACATTTTAATTCACTATTTAATTATCTTTTCAGTTATGAAGAGAATTATAATTCAAGTATTGATTCATTAATTTATTTAATGTAAAGAATTAACGGAGTTAATTATATTTGCATAGTATAATTGTAATAAATAATTAGTACATATCCCTAAATTACAAAGTTAATTATTAAGGTATTCCAGAATAAGTTGGTCTAAATAAACTTGAGACAAAATTTATACATTTCCAAGAGCTGCTTTATAAATATACCATAAAATTAATTCAATAATAATTACTGTAGTTTAACAGCTCTATATAGTTTACTGAAACCTAGTAGTATTATATAAATTAACAATTTAATTGTATATTTTATTAACTTCTAAAATGATGAATGATTCTGGCTGATCAGATTACTATATAATAACTTTAATTACTTTAATTATAAATTATAAATTTATAATTTATATATTATATCGTATAGTATTAAGTACTTTTCTAAAAGTTAAGTATAAAAAATTGAATAAATATTCATTTCTCGTATTAATTATCAATTGTTCTAATATCTTCTGAATAATTTTTACTTCATACAGACAGATTATATATATTTATATAAACTATTTAAACACATAATAATAATAATAATAATAATAATAATAATAATAATAATATATTGTGTAAAAATGAATATATATTTAAATTATATAACAGAGGAAAAGTGAAATACTTTTAAATTTAAATTATTTGTAATATATTATAATAAAAAGATATAAAACAAATTATAAAAAATAATGTAAATAACATTTACTAGTTTCTCTCACCTTAGGAATATATTTGGCAAACTATATTTTAAATATAAATATCATTACATAAACTTCCGTAAAAATAATTTATTATTTTATGTATCTTTTTAAATTTTCACTCGGATATATAACTTTTTAGAAGAGAAAATGATACAATTTAATAGCTTTTATGTAATAAAATGATACACTTATTCTATTACTTTATAACAATTTATATTAATAAATTATTCACATTATTTACTTTACAACATAATTATTCTATATTTAACTTTACAATGTTTCAATTTTATAGAGTAATTGCAAAATGCCAACAGTTTATTCTTTATTGTATTTACTTTTCCATGTGTGCAAAAATCAATTAGTACACAAATTATAACATTTAAAGTTAAATTAAAACATATTAAATCAACATTATTAATAATATACTAATTACAATGGAAATTGTTATTAAATTTTTCTTTCAATTAATGCAAATAAATGTATTCACTATATAAAATATTGCACGTCTATTTGTCTGTAGAATAGGTATTTATGCAAAACAAATTATTCCTACTATTTTGAATATAATATCGATAGTAATTACGAAGGAAATATTTATTAAATTGAATTTCGTATTATTCAGAAATATAATTTTAACTATATGTTAGTACCGACTGTATATTTTAATAAAATTATAACAAAAAAATATTATAAACAAATTCTATAAATTATATAAAAATAACATAAAACAGTAACCATAAAATAAAGTTGATTTTTGTTGTATTAATGATGGACAAATTAAAAAAAAAACAATTGTTTTATACAAATTTGTTTTAATTTCAGTTACATGAATTACATTTAAATTTCATTATATTAATCCGTATAAATATTATAAATAAAATAGTAAAAAATATTATGTTTATAATTTTGTTTAATTCGAAAGAAAAATATATAAAATTATTTGTAAAAATATAAATATTTGTTATCATTTACATTATGCAGTTAGAAAAGCCTGATGTGAAATGGGAAAACAAATTGTATCATAACTTAAATATCCATTAACGTATTTTACAAATATTATTAAGACTTGCCAATTAAAATGTGTAAAAACTTACGCCACTCAAAACCGCTGGCCGCGGTGACTAATTCTGGCATAAATAAATGTCCTATTTGAAAAAATATGAGGTTTTTATCCCATACACTACTTAAACTTAAAGACATCCTGAAATTGTCTGAAAAGATCTTCCCAGAGAACTCGGATTTAGTTGAGCAAAAGTTATGGTCTAACAACCGGAACTAAAAACCTATCATTTATTTATTATTATTATTATCTTATACACCTTTTCGCACACGAAGAATAATCTTTAGTTAAGGAACTCTATAAAAAGAAGAAACATCTGCCACTTAAAAGTTGTCAAAAATAAATGCTTTTCATGAAAGAGCTATTCCTTACTAACAACTCAGCAATAATTAAGGCAGGTTTTTTTAATTAAAAATTTCGAAATATTAATTTCTTAAAAATTAAACAAACTCTTTATAAACTCATTTAATTTACTTTAAACAAAATTGAATATTAGATTCTCTAAAATATGCATTAAATTTATGATTTATTATATATTATAATGTTATGTGAACGTTATTGTATTGCCTTTTTAATGAAGACTGACTTAAATGGTTAGATTTATCTTGATGATTATTAATTCACTTCATAAAATCTAACTAATATCATTAAAAAAATTCTATGTTTTTATATACAGAAATTTCATACTATACATATTGTTTTACAGCACAAATACTACAATTTTAACATAACAAACATTTTTTTGAAATTTGGATTTTCAACAAATATCCATCTTAAGTCGATTCAAGTCATTTAACAATTTTTTAAAACACACTACAAATACACGTATAATAATATAAAATAGGATTTAATTTTAAATAATTTATGTACATTGTTATTAAATTTATTTTCTATATATGAATTAAATTTGATTTTCGTAATTGATATCAATTTGTAATAAATATTTATTAAATTTTATGATAAATAATCATCTACAATATAATTTTATCAGAAGATCGTTAAATAAAATAATTTGATGACTTTTACGTGATTTATATGGAATTTGATATAGGTCATGATTGAAACCTATATTCCAAATCATATAAAATTTATCAGCAGTCATTCTAAATGATTATTTGGCCATTTTATTAACAAATTTCTGTATTTTAATACAAAACTTAATAACATGTAATAAGCCGAAATGAATAAATGTTATATATTTACACTAAAAAGATAAGGTTTTTAATTATTTAATATTTCATTTGTTCCTTATTATTGTCTTTTTATTTCCATCCATTTTCACCGGCATTGTAGTTCCAACTGCTTGTAAAATTCAAAAGATTCGATTAATTTGATCTAAAATCATACCTTACTCTAATATAGG
>JABFQC010004104.1:0-13092 GCA_022817085.1 Psilanteris sp. ZL-2020 | reverse complement strand
GTTTTACACGCACCTACACTTTATTCAGCTTCCCTACCTCAGTAACCGTAACTTCAAAGATAAGAATCTTTTTCAAAACAGCTATAAAAAGCCACTTCCTACAAAAATAATCTCACGACATCGGGTAAGTTATGTTTTTAAAAAGCATGGAACGGTTTTAGAGTAATTATTAATAACAAAATATAACTGAAAATGAATTATTATGAATAAGAATTGCAATTGACCGTTTTATAATTTTTTGAACCATAATTTTCCTCTTCAAAAATCAAATAAAATAAACATCGGTCTTACACTCGGATTTTTTGCACGATATAATCCACTTATAATTATTACAAAAATTATATGCAGCCAACATCGGTTTGAGGATGATTTACTTTGTTACCATATATTTTTTCTTTTGATATAAATTCATATGCACATTTAATAAGATTTATTAATAATAAAATAATTCACATTTAAATACATAGTAAACTTTTAGAATGTAACAGAACTGAATACTTTACATTCGAAATCTATATGGTTTATAAATATTATAATAAATATCTGAAACCTCAATATAGTCATCATTAAACTCTGTTTATCATATCTTGTTTAATACTATTAATACTGAGAGTATTCTCTCTTTAACTCTGTTTCACGGGACCTGACAATTGTCCAACTTCTAACATACCTTCCAGAAATGAAATTCAATAAAAGTGATTGAATTATATATACATATATACTTTAGAAATCATAATAAACATATCTACTAATAGAAATATTGTATAATAAACATATTGTAAATTATATGTGTATGTAAATATAAGAATATCAAACTTCTGTTTAAACATTTAATTATAATAATCTGTATACCTAATTGTAATATATTATATATTGTATAAATAGGAAAAAATATATAAATACGTAACTTACTACCAGAAAATTACAGTTCAATATTTACTTTATAGTTATCCAAACTTATATTCGAAATATATAAATTCATAAAAGATCTATTTTAATAAAAAAGTAAAAAGGACAATTCATAAAAAAATACCTTTAACATAAATATATAACCGCGTTACTGTATTGCTGGTAAAAATTACCGACGAAGTTTACTTTCTTGCCATATAAAATAAGTTTGCGAGTAATTTTTAAAAGCTAAACTTTTAATCGGTTTAATAAAATATTAAAACAAAAAATAAAGGATTTATTTTAAACATCGTCGCATCGATTCTTCCAATCTATATTCCTATATTGCGATATACAAACCCAACGAAATACAATTTTAACATTCAAAATCATTTCTGGCCGAGGTTACTTTTGATTCTCCAATTCCAAAATGCCGACACAAAACGTAAAATTTCGAAACCATGCCAGAATCAATATTTTGTCGTCAAACGCGAAACACCACCAGGCACGGTCGTTTCAAGACACGATTGGTGGCCGTCGTTTTTTTCAATCAAGACACCCTTGCTGGCGGCGCCAGATTGGCGTAGCGGCTTGTCAGGTGGACTGTGGGCTATTTTTCAAATGACGGCGCATTTGGCGGCATAACGAGTTAGGTAGTTGGATTGAGCAAGATTGAGGTCCACGGGCTCGCATGTATACCGCATGGGTGACGGTGCCGGGGGTGGTTTATATACGGCATGGGACCCGTCGAACGACAGGGCTCAAAGCATTGGCGCCAGTGATGGCGCATTGGGGCGGACGGAGACACAGACACAGTCAGCCGGTATGGAATTAGGTGGAAGCCCGCGGGAACGAGTCCCCCCCGGGGAATCCCCGGCCTCAGTAATCACCAGTTCTGTCGTCCCGTGCTACCCCGTTTCGTAGTCATGGTGGCGCTCTCTGTCTCATCATCTACCACTATGACTACGAAACCGCGCGCCGCATTACGCGTATAACCGCGTGCTTTTTATCGCGATTGATTAGATAGCTGCCACTTTTTTCGGCGGCGCTTTTTCCGAGCCATAACTACGTGACTAAAAATATCCGCCTTTGGCAAACGATTCTACTTGTATGCATATATGCTTTGTAAATTGTACTGAGAAACTGAAAATTATTCAGTTAGTACAATGACTGGATATATCCGAGTATATAGTGTAAAAATATTGTAGATATATTTCCAAAATCTTGTTTAAAGCACCATGTATATATGTGACATGAAGATTTTTGTATCATTGCGTATAAGGCAGTGACTTACTTAAGCATTACTGATGAGTTCAGAGCTGGTCAAAGAACGAAACGCTGATATCGAATTAAATATATATTTACATTTTATATTTATAGAAAAGCACACATTCGTGCTCGTTTTGATATAAATCTATATGTATATAACTATATGTATATATTCTTACACATAATTTTATTATAATTGCAAAAGACTTTTTTCATATTTTTATAAACACAAATATATTCATATGTATATTATTTTGGTTTTTATATATGAGGAATTATATATAGAGATGAATGAATTTGCAAACTTACATTATACATTTTTTTTATTAAGTTGAAATCTTACAAAAAATGTCATATAATTGATATCCTATAATACTTCGTTAGTTGTTATACTGAGTTTAATATAGAAACATATAAAGATGGTATATAAGCATTTTATATAGATGTATACGTGTTTGCGGGTCTAGTTTTTTACATTGGCAGGCGAGGACAGCGCGCCCGTGACTTAAGGCTGTTCATGTGCATTTCTCCAGGGAGTCGCAATAGTTTTTTGACCGAGAATGTGGAATAAACAAAAGACAGGATTAAGTTTTTCGAAGTGCTAACCATAATTTAGCTTTTCTTCGTTATTCACGCAATTTGGTTACCAATCTTATCAACGAAATCAATTTCACTTATTTCAAAAACTGAATTTCACTTGAAATCTACATTTAATTATACACCATTGACACAAAAAATCTTCTTAGGGAAATCAGTAATTTCGAAGAATTACTACGAAACTTTTTAGTTATTATTACCAGAATAACTTTAATCCAATATAAATAAATCTTATGATAGCTTTCTGTTCAAAAATGGTATAATGCAATTTGTTGCACGTTTTTATGGAACAGTTATATAAAAAAAAAACATAATATTTTTATTATATTCCACGTAAACTATTATAATTATCTCATAAAAAATTGTTATATTTTTTTTTTTAAATTTCCCGATAAAATTCTTTTTTGTGTAATAACGTTGGTACACATATAAAGCATGTTTTATGCATGTAATTCATTATAAAGTTGCTCACGTATATACATTTTATATAAAGGAGAAAAATAAAATATGGCATTCATCAATCTTTACCCCACTTTTTGCATCCACTCTTATTCCAGCTATTCGAAATATAATACGATAATCTCTAACTCAATACAACTCTTAATTTAACTTAAAAGAAAATGTAAATGTTAATTCTTGTTTAAACATTTTTTATTTAATAACACAAAATGACGCAAGTATGCCGTTATAAATATTTAAAATGCACATAATTAATGACTTCATAAGTATTCAAGATCTAAGAGCTGGCAAAAACATAAACTACTGTCAAAACAAGGATTTTGTAGTGCAATAAAAAATGCAACATTTCCTGATTACATGTAACATCCTTACCAACTAAAGCCGAATATTCAAAACATAGTCAATCTGTTTTTGTTTCTGAACATCGAAATTCTTGAGTTGTAATTTGAATGATAATTTTTTTGACTTTTTGTTCACATTTAGAATCCTAATATGAACAATGATTAAAATCGATTAATATTGTTTTTATGTGAGCTATTATAATTTCAAAGTTAACATTATTTCAATGTTTTTAATCGTATAGTCAAATATTAAACATTTGTTTACTGACTTTAAAACTGACTAAATTTGTTCTGAAACTTAAACTTAATTTGCACGACATGTTTTATTTGAAGAAATAACTGAAATATTTTGCAACCCGAAAGAAACTATTCGTTTTGTTGCAAAACGTCGAGAAAGATTTTCAAATTATTATATATATATACATTTGAGTTGTTAGCTGCATGTAATGCCAATAGAAACTAAAGTCATCAGAACTATTATCAGAGTATAAATCTTGGTGAACCAACCAAAGATACTAGTTATACCGACCAAAGTTCGGTCGAACAAGGAAAAGTAATTACTTCAATCACATGTAACGGTTCACCTAATGACCATTTCTCTTGGAACATGAAAATAAATGTAATGTACACAATATAAATCCATTTAATAGCAATCTTACTCGTCGCTGATTCTTCGTAATTATGAATAACAATTATTAAATTACGGCCAGTTATTTGGCAATTGTGAATGCAAAATTCAATCCGCGAAGTTTGAAAAAGCAAATGACGTCTGCTGTGATATGATATTGATTTGTTCAAAATAGTGAATTTGATTAATAAACAAAGCGCGGTGGTAATTAAATTTGATTTATGCAAGTTGGTATTGTTGCGAGTAACATTATATCAATGTAACGTGGATGTGATGTTAACGTTTCCAAATTAACGCATATGTATAGTATTTATTCTAACTTACTTAATGGAAATATCGGCTCGTTAATGATATCATTAGCGTACAAAATAAAATGATATCAAAATTTGATGTTAACTTTAATATATTAAAAAGACACACTTCTAATTCCAAAATGTTTTTTAAATAGAATTATAAATATGTACCGAGTGATTTGCACTATTTTTTAATGCTGCAAAATATATTACTAAAAGAATTAAAATATGTATTATCAAAATATAATATTATATAGTTAAGTAGTTAATTAACTAAAGCAATTATTATCGTACGAAGCAAATATTATCAAGTGAATCTAATTTTAGTAATAATTCTGCGATTTCAAATATCCTAAATATTAATATATTCATGGTAGATATAATTTGTTGAATAATAGAATATGTAGTAGAAGAAAAGTCGCAATGAAATAATTACGGGATAAATTGTAAAAGTGGAATAGCAATTAAAATATAAATAATTTTACATTATAATGTAATAATATAATAACCGTATCTCTTTTTTTATTTTAATCATGTTATATTATAAAAAAATGAAAATACATAAGAATCTGTGTTTCACTCAAAATGTCTACTTAGTCTATCTATAAATGTAAATGATATGATTATATGACATCATAATTATATTGTTATATAAATAATCCTACATTTATTATTATTATTTTGTAATAGCGAAATACTCACTAAAGTGAACTTTTTGTATAACATAAACAAATAAATTTTATTATATATTACGTATAATTCCACAATTTAATATATACCAGTTTTAATCAATTTTCTCCGTGTAATCTGATCTAGTTTAGGATGCAATGTAGTTTTCGTATATACTTAAACAACGATTTAGTGATTAAGAAAAAATGTAGCAAATCGAATAAGTTATTCAAATCCTTCTTGTGCCCTCGTAGAGATGACATTCTGTTCATATAGACTGACCGATTCGTAATATTTCCGACCTATATATGGCCATGTATATCCTCTTAACTATTATTACCTAACCAAACCTTCAGAAAGACTTTTTCAGTAATTCTTAATAAAACTTAATAGATCTGATATATAAGACCGTAATATGGTTTCCCCAGTAAATTGCTTACATAAGGTATGCATATAATATACCTAATTAGAACCAGAGCGCAATATAAATTCTGACGTTCGTACCAACAATAAAGTAATAGTAATCATAAAATCATATCTGGACCTAATAAAGATTTTCCCTACACTGAGAGAAATAAATGACGAAAAATTACTATTTATATCATTAATTTGGAACCTTGAGAGAAAAAACAAAATATTTACTGTTTTTAAAAGAAAAAAGTAAGTTTTTAAGTAGAAAAATACTACTTTCTCATAATATATTACTTTTAAAAATAGTAAATATTATGCTTTTTCTCTTATGGTTCCAAATTAATGATATAAATAGTAATTTTTCGTTATTTATTTCTCTCAGTGTATAAACGTGTCTTAACAACTGGCAGCCTGTTCAGAACCTAATAAATTTGTAATCGCACAGACAATATCTACACAAGGTCTGACAATCAGTTCACCAATAACATAACTCCATTCCATAGACAACAAACCATCTTGTACGTTTTAAGGGAAACATATCAATGAATAAGCCGGCGTGCTAAACGTTACCTTCCACGTACGCTACCAGTTAACAAAACATTTACACAAAAAATGTGTCAATCGTTTCAAAATTCAACATACTTGAACCCCGCGCCTTTCATATCCATGGCCCTCGTTTATACCCATATAATTCCGCCAAATCGATACGTCCGATATCGATTTTTTACAAGATACGTTAATGTTTTTAACCGAGCGAATAGAAATGCTAAAGTGCAACTATATATATTATTCATCGCAATATTCCGTATAAAAGCTCCGGCAAATTTTGAACCGTAGCTTGGCAAAGCTATTGCTTGTGATCGCGGCGGCAATAACGGACGCGGCCTGTACATCTAACGCGGAATTGAGTAGTGCAGCCAGGGTCGTGGTTAGCCACGAAATAGGAATAGGAAGCGCGTTGCGCGACTGTTGCAAAGCCCGCAAACCAGGCGCTATACACGCGTGCGTTGGCGTGTGTGTACGTGTGTGCATGCGTGTGTCACGTGTGCGAATAGAACAGTCGTGATATAGCGTTCACTAATTAATGCACGATAATGAACCACTGTGGAGCCGTACCTATATTAATAGATTCAAATCACAATTTCCCCTGCCAAAAAGCAGCAGTTCGATCTCGAGTGGAACGCTGCGGCTTTCGTTTATTTTGTCGGAAGATGTTGTGTAGTGATTATCACCATGAAAGGAACGGGGTATGATTTCGCGACGATCGTTTAGCGGGAATTGCGTTCTGTTTGATTGATTGCGGCAAATGTGTAATTAAAAATAAGCTAATTTTTGCAATTTTTCTTATTTTAACTTTTATTGATTGATTTTCATCGCGTGTTAATGTTGAATGAGTATGACTTTTGTATTTAATTGTTTTATTTATTAAATGTGGTTTAAATTTAAACATATGTCACGTTCGAAGAGTGTATTATTATTATTTAATTTAATATTTTATTCATTACGTATTTAAATATGTAAAACAACTAACGTGAAGGAAAATATTATTTCAGTTTATATATTCTGTACTGTATGTGTAATATAAATACGCGGATAATTATATTATTAAAATTAGTATAATTTGTAAAGCGTTTACTAATTAAATACAATTAGTATATTCAAATTGTTTTTAAGAACATTTCACTATTCACCATTATATATTTACTCTTTTGAATATCAAATTTTAAATTGTAAAATTTAAATTCAATAAATTCTATAAAATACGAACATATTTTTATACAACTTATTATATGTATATATTTATATTGCTTCAAAATGTTGTAAACAATGCTTTAAATGAAAATGTTATTTTTCAATCAGATATTGATTTGTTTGTAAGTAATAATATAATTCGTAATTAATATACATAAATTAATAATATATATATTTTATATTAAATGTTCAAATTAAAAAACTTTTTCTTCAAATTTGTATTTTCTAAAATCTATATGTTATACATTTAAAATAATCCTAATTATAATTTATTTCTATTTTTCATAAACTAAATTTTATCATATATGTTATAACCAAAGTCATTGTGATGTCAAAAAGTTAAAATAAAAAATCGTACTTTAAGCTATTTAAACTCTCATTTCGTACAGCATTATTTTCAGCAAAAATAAATTCATGGTTTTAAAATTCCCGTTTTTTTCTACAATTGCGAATATGTTATTTGTCAAAATGTCGTTCATGTAAGTAGGGTTTGCAGTTGGTACATGCACTTGACGAAAATATATTTGACACTGGTGGATATTAATCCACAGATATACTACGTATATTCCACGTATCTGCACCTACAATCCGAGTAGTACGCAATGACCCGAATCACAACACATTATGCTGTACCTCATAGCAGAGATTGTAATTTGTAGGTACAGCATAAATGCATAATTATTATAGCAGAATTAATTTACGTCCGTACAATTATTAACGTCTGCTATCGAAAGCTTTGTCGGGCGCCGCGTAAGCGACGCGACACTTGCCCCTGCGCTCTGACATACGCATTATTTTCGCATTAATTGTTATTCATTTCACTGTTTATAGGACTCAATTTGTACACGACGAGTCACTTATTTACAGTCGGATTATTGTTTAATGCTATACATTTATGTCACTTTTATGTTCAGAAATCAGTATATTATATTCAAATTTATGGTTCATTTATAGTTCATTTTTAAATATTAAAAAAATAGTTATATTATAGTTTTATTACACATGGATAGTTTGTCGATTATACAAATTTGTTTTATTGGAGTTAAATATAAAATTATATTTTATTATTTTTCTAATAAAAAAATTAATCTAGTAAAAGAGAGTCTATTTCTTACGCGTATTCCACATTGGATTTTTTTCATTTTTCTGTTTTTAAAAACATTTTAATCTTTCATATAAATTGAAATTTAAAAATATGTTTTTTTTTATGTTTTTATTATGATTAAGTTTTATTTTCTTATTATTTTCATCATAAACCTTTAAAAAATTTAATTTTAAAAGAATATATATATATATATATATATATATATATATATGTATATAATGTTATTTAATTAAAAATGATAACAAAAAATGTTAAAAAACCTAAATTTCGGTTAATTTCCTTATTTTCGCGGAGACGAACAATTCATTTATGGCCGGTTTATTGTTTAATGGTCTACTTTATGCCAATGCAGTGTTTATGTAGGTATCTCTTATGCTTAAAAACTTCGCTCCTCCATAATTTATCCCCGCATAAAATTGTTCAGTTTTTCTTACAGAATAATTTCATTTTCATCAACTTTTCGTGAAATTGCTTATTCGATTAATTTACCAGTAGCTTCAAAATATTTGCATGGAAATGCGCTTGTGAAAGTTATCAATGTTTATGGCTATAAAAGCTTAATAAAACATGTTACATGCATATTCACTTGTTGAGTTATTACTAAGTTACGGGACAGAGATACAATTCGTTATCGCCCATAGTTAACAATTTTAAAATTGAATATACATTTTTGCAATTACCGCAGCTGTTCGGTTAAATTGCAATTAATTATTTGTTGACTTTTCACATTCCATCCGAGTACCCTTTGTTGACGTTATTGCATGTTTCAATATGCAATGGAAAAAATAGTTTGCATCAATTTAATAATCCCAATATATGTTTAACATCAACATATATATAGATAATAAATAGTGAGTTAGCTCAAGGTAAAACTCAAACAGTTGAAAGGATGAAAATAGATGAATTCTAATCTTACAATTTAGAATATTATACAATAATATTATATATAAAATTAAATAAATATTATACAACCATCGTATAATAACAATATGTAATAGTTAATATGAATTTATATTATGATCTTGCTTGAAAAATGTATTGATTTGATTATTACATTTTGTTGTTTTATTGATTTTTTTATTTATAAAAAATGTGATTGATTTTTAAACAATGTTACGTGAATATAATATATTTTTAATAAATTTTAAGAAAAGCCATAAATTGTAGATTTATATTAATTTTTAAAACGCAGATACAAAGCCGTATAATATAGACGTATGCTATTGATTCTCTATAAAAGTAAAATTATGTCGACAGAACTGTAAAAATTTTGATGTCTTCGTCACATCTTAAATCGAAGTTTTGTCCTGTTACAAATAAAAAGAATATTGACAGTTAGAAGAGTAACATAAATTTATCTATTTTTATAGCCGAATCTTTACACAGTGATTTCAAAAACATTTAATGAAAAATGAAATATATTCTTATTTAAAAGCAGAAAATAATTAATGAAATAAGTTTTACTTCAGCGTTTAATTTTTAATTCAAAAATACTCTATGCTGTTTCTAATATGATACATTAAAATTTAAGTCATTTTTTATCGTTTATATATATGTTTATAAATTTATACTCATATCTGATGTCAAACAAACCCATCAGATTATAATTTAAATTACCGTTATATTGGTTTAAATGAATTTTCGTTATTTTAGTCAATTCTGAATTATATTTGACTTTTGGTAATATCGATACAAATTCAAAAATTTAATTTTTCAATATTTATTCGTTTTATTTTCACGTGGATATTCTATATGCATTTGTATTCATTTGGAACCAATTGCGGTTAAAATCAATAATTTTCGAGCATTTTCATATTTTAAAATTTTAAATTTCCATATTAAACTATATCAAAATTTATATAATTAAAACAAAATTTTAATAAATCTTATATGCTACAAAGTCGTCTTCATTTTTGATGTATAATACATACTTTTTTATGCTATATTCGTGTTTTTTGAAGATTTTTAAAAATTAATATCACCCACCCAACAGAAGGTACAAAAATCTAACAAAACTGGACGTATGGATTTGACCCTGGATTAATTCATATTGGTCCCTTTTCAAAAGCATGACTTTATTAACAATTTTCGTGCCTTTGAATATTGTATTAAAAATCATGAAACTCTATCTGAAATAGTGGTTTTGCATACATTTTACACTATTTCCATATTTTGCGGTATTAAAAAATACCGACTTTAGCATTTATATGAAAATATATATACTCTGAAATTATATAATTATTATTTCAATGATTAAATTATAATGGTTGAAGTTATATATGTTAAAGCAAGTACAACTCATAAAACTAATTTGAAATTCTCTTGAAATAGTTTTATTTTTCAGTCATAAACTTTGTAATTAATACAGGCGCAGTAAATGGTGGACTAAAATGATATGAAAATCAAGTAGCTACATCGGTAAAGAGTCGAGCAAGAATATATGAGAAATAACTTGCGAACTTACTCTATACTTGGCAGATATTAAACTGTGAAATTAGTATGAAACTGGTATAAAAGAATCGGAACAAATTCATTATAGGCAAATTCTGTAAACTTCAGGAGAAATATTTGATTAGCTTATAATTTCGAATATAATTTATATATATATATATTCAAAATACAAATATCTTTGTATACAATTTTTTTTAATTATGAAATTATTTTATTTTGATAAATGTTTATATAATTTTTAAATAAAAATATATTATTTCGGAGATAGTAATATTAATAAATTTTCAAAAAAGAATTATATGTGTATTCATTTGGTTTGAAATGAAATATCATAATTATATAAACTTTTTTGTCACACTAAAGAGGGTGCGAAGGAAATTAAAACTGCGATAAGACAATTGATTTTTTTTCACCACTCATACAGCACATTTTATTAAATGTATACCCCATAATTACCGTTAATATATATGTAACTGTATAACAAAAGCAAAATCATGAACTCATGTTTTTCATAATTATCTACAAGAATAATTATATATGTACTGAACAATTTGAATTAAAGAATTAGAAACGTAAGGTACTCTCACAAATGTGATAACCATTGTTCTATTATTTAATCTATATTATTTATATCGAAAACAAATATTTTAGGTTAAAAATTTTTAATATAATTATATTTATTTTTATCTTGATTTTTATATTACCTTTGATATTTTATTACATTTAAAATAATTTTATGAATAAAATTGATTCTTATAATATGTTCTTATCAGATGATGATTAAAGATAATGATATTGTTATAATTATGTTTTAATTGTTATAAGTTAATAATTACGTAAATTTTTGTAAATAAATAAAATTTAAATAGTATTTATATATATTTATATATATAGCACGAAATGTAACATAATTAATAATGAAAAGTAATTTCTGCATATAAGCAAAATTTAAAAACATTGAATACATTCATTATGCTTAACCTAATCTCCATATACATAAGATGTAGATTTTAATCGCGAGTAGCTTGTTAATAATGCAATGAAAAAGGAAAATACCATAACTTAGTTATGCTTATTAAATTTGGTTTTATTATTTTTGCTTATATACGAGAGCAAACTTGTATATATAGATAAATATATATAGATAGTTGTATATTCATAAATGTAAAAAGGATTAAATATCATATATACATTATGACAAATTTTTGTCAAGTAATTTCATTTATTTGAATTTTTACTTGATTTAATATATTAATTTGAAATAAACAAATAGTATTTAAAAAACGTATAACATATGTAATATATGTAATTATATATGTGAAATTTGTGAAATGAAACTGAAATAGAATGTATATGAATAAATCACATTTTCGTAATAGCAAACCGTATATATTCTGTTCATATAAGATATCCCTAGTAGAAATTTGTCTAGTATTTCGTGAGTTACTGGAGAATTTGTATATAAAATTTCTAGTAACTCGCGAGTTACTTGAGAAATTTCTACTTGGGATAAAGAAAGAAAAAATTAAGTTGTAATTAAAATAAGTAAATAAAGTTCTTCAGAAATTTCTTACTTAAAAAAATCAATATATCTTTGTTTATAAATTGCGTAAAATGATTAACATATTCACTTTATAACATAACCATAGTGTGCAGTAATAAATTGTTGTCAAAAACGCGTAATAATAAGATCGGCTTATTATAAGACTGTAAAGACTATCCATTTCTTGTATCATACAGTTAAGGATGTATTTAATATGAACGAATTTCGGTGTTAGTATTTCATACAAATCAAGGGATATCTTTAACCTCGAAAATATAAAAAATATGCCAATAGGTCATCTCGTGTCAATTATATCTTACAATCATTTATATAATTAATAAAATATTCTTACTAATTTAAAATGCAAAATATTATTGTCACTTGGAATATTGTAATTTTCTAACCATTATAAATATGAATCAAAGCAAACTAATGTCTAAAAATATGGAAACAATTTTATTTATATAACTTTTTATTGCAAAATAATATATAAACACGAATTTTTAATATAAACGTATAAGTATATTCCCGTACTTCAGATATCAATAATAAAATTTATATATATATATATATATATAATTTTTCTATGACAACACGTTCTACAAAATTATATAAATTAAAGGTTTTATTTCCATACTTAAAATAATATCGAAAACTTCACGTTAAATAAACACGCAGAACAGTTT
>JABFQC010004103.1:0-13092 GCA_022817085.1 Psilanteris sp. ZL-2020 | reverse complement strand
TGATGAATGTGTATTCCAATTAGTTATATCACAAATTTCGGCGTGATTACTAAAATATAACTATCCTGCACACAACTGATAAATTAGGTATGTTTTAATATTTATTCACTTTGTAACATTAATTTAAACATTATCGAGTGAAATTATATTTCATTAATATATAATTAATTATTGTAATATATGTATTCATATCTTTATTTTTATTTAATAGCGAGAATTATACTTATAAATAACTGTTTAACAATATTTAGTCAGTAATATGAAATTGTAGGATAATTAATGAAAATTGTAAATCTACTTTCAAATGCTTTGTTTATATAAACAACTACTATTTTTATTTCTAAATTAACCATTGTATTGAAAAAATTTATTTTGTGTTTCTAAAATCTCTTTAAGCAGATATGATATTTACATTTTTAAATTTAATTACTCCAAATTCAAAATTTCTTTAAATTAGATGCACATTTTTAATTCAGTAACAATTATTTTTAAAATAAAGAAAAGGTTATTATTTTAAAATTATGTAATTTATAGTTTATATGTATATCTGTGTATAACAAAATTTAAGAATTGCTTTTGTAATGATTGAATATTTTTCTTTAACGTATATATATTAATACTTTATCAATCATTTTTCAATAATATAATTAAAAATATATAATTATAAACATTTTTAGTTGGTATTTTAGGTAAAAAAAAACAAACATTCTCATGCATAAATTGAATTGAATCACAAGTTGGCATTAAGTTTGATTGTAATGAAGTTTTTATTTTTATTTTGTATCATTTTACACATAATAATCATAAAACAAATGTCGAATGAAATCATATACTAATTTTTTTATTACGATAGATAAAACAGTACAATAGATAGAAAAGTAATAACTGTAGTCATAAGAAAAACTGAGTAAAGAATATGGGAAGTTTGAAGATTACGTGTAAATCAAATTTAAATATATACTTACAAATTATCAGATTAATTGTTTACATAGCTTGTTTGAACGGTTTTATCATATTTACATATAACAGTGTTTTCTTACAGCTTTAGTGGGTGTACTTGAAAATTAAAATTACAATGTGTTCATAGAAATTACATATATTTGTATTTTATACAAATTGCATGTAAACAAATTAAACATTTATAAACAAAGTCGACATAAAGAAGTCAGTTTCGCATGCAAATATTAATTTATAATAAATAGGTGCAATCAACTATTTTATAATTGTGATTAAATCATTCTGCAATAAATATTTATATTTTTTTAGATGATAATCATTAGTGGAAAAACATATTTTAATTACTGCATAATAATTTGTCAATAAAGAACTAATATGTAGTAGACAAATATCTTTAAATACTTAAACAGCTGTGATAATATTAAATAAATAATAATAATAAAGTTAAAATGAAAGTTTCATACAAACCAATACATATACACACCAACACACACGTTTAGATATATATATATATACTTTTTTTCTGATTTATCATTGTAGCTGATGAGGTTGCTGTTGTTTCTACTATGTTCGTTAATAATCAATAAACAAACCGTTCTGTAAATTATCAATTAATTATATAATTAATCATTTGTTATGCATTTTGTTGCGTAACAAATATTTAGATTGAAAATGAGCATCTAAATAAGTAATTCTTCTTCAGGAATAATAGAACATTTTAAAGATTTTTTTTCAATGCGCTTTACTTGGTATTAGTTTATTTATTTATTTATTTGAAATACATTTTTCTACAAATATATATAAATATATATATATTTATATAGATCTTTATTTCAAAGGAAACTGTATTTGAAACTGACTTCGGCATTATGCTATTGATAAAAACAGAAAAACATATTGCTTTAGCCAAATTGGATATAAATTTACATAAATTACAATATAAATTTATAAGAGTCACTCAATGAGCATTATTGAATAACATTTCAACTGAACAATTTTAAAAACTTGCATGCGCGTTTACAAAACAAAGTTGTGCAGTTTTACATTTTGTACAAATAAAACGGAGCCTCGCGACTATGAATCTGCTTTTGCGGGTTAACCAAATTATATGCGAATGTAAAGTTTGTCAAATAATTTACTGATTACGAACGATGAACTATTGCTTGTATTAAAAGCAATTTACTACTTAAAACCCATTACACTATAATAAATTTCACGGCCTACATAGGTTGCAACTCCTGACCGTTATATTATTGCGGATTTTAAAATCAAAATTAAACGTTCGGGTGACTATAATGCTTATGCATGCTCGGTGCCAAATTGCAAACAATATATAAAATAGCAAAAATAAATTGTTGCCGCGTCGACTATCATAATTTTGCGTGTGGGTAACTAATTACAAGATATTAATATAAATACACCGCAATAAACATTCACACTTGTACAACTTTTGTTATCACAAACTTCACGCAAATCGAAATGGTTTCATAATTTATAATTATTGATTTCTAATTAATAACAATGTTTCGTGTTCGCTAACGTCGCGTATTTTTTTTGTATTTATTTTTTTTTAATACACAACAATACATTAGTGTTTGACAGATTAGTGTTCTTTAAACAACAGAAAATATAGTAATTTCGTAAATAAACAATACAAATTCGCGTTATTTTTCTTGGAATCAATTATGCTTCTGCTGATATAGACTCGATACTATATTATAAGATATATTTAAGTATAATAAGAATAACAATACACGCTCGCGGTATTTATCGCATATATAAATTGATTTATTTATATTATCCAGTAGACACTGCGGATCAATAAAACAATTTAATGTTTTCTATTAACCTTACAGTCGTGTGTAATTATAAGTTAGGAGATGTAACATTTTCGTTATTCCCTGGTCATCGAACTGCTTATAGTTTTAATAATTGATTGTTTATAAGTCATTACATTCAAGTATCCTCTTATTAAATTCAAACGAACGCAGCGTTGCATTCTCATAAATCCGTTTTCTATTTTGTAACAGTGATTCCACGACGACGCTGGTCACTTTTTACACGCATGTTATTTCAGTTCAGAACGCGTTGACGTTTCGATTATTTCAGAACTTAAATAATGTTTCGCGCGTGTGCACTTTTGAAGACGTACACTGAAAAAAAATGTAAGGTTGATAAGGTTAGCACAAGCTTAGTATAGTTCATGTAAACAAATGAATAGTACCTTAAACATATGTTTACATTGACTATACGTATGTTTTGTTCATCCTAATAATTTTTTTCCGTGTAATTAATTGAAACAATTAAAAACGGTTAATTTAGTCGGAAAAGGTGTTAAGTAAACACACAATAAGACGAAACGTCCTTTTAGAGGTCACCGAGTTTTTATGTTTACTAATCAAAGCTTTACCGTACGACATCAATACAAAAACAAACCCGTCTATTTACATGCCCAATTGTGTTTACTAACAAACTCGAACCTAATTACATTTTTCCATTTCTAATCTCGTTTTGATTAATATCTCGTTGCATTCCGCGGACAATGCGTGCGCATTTCTATATGCAATATAAAACAAGTTGAAACAAAAAATACACCCGGATCCGATTGGAAAAAGTAGTTAACGAAACGAACGGCAGAGATGATCGATTCGCAATCAAAACGGATTCAAACGCGTTGCCGCGATTCATCTTGCGAACGACGGACACGGGTCACCTTGGGCGCGGGCTTCGAACAAGCGTTAACCAAAAATTCGTGCAAACCACAAACCCGATCAATCGCTTCAACTCGCGTTAATTTAACCGCGCGCTTATATCGAGGTCCAATCGTTCGTCCGATAACTGTAATGCGGGATTCGTACCCGAGTGCGTATGAAATTGCGGCCGAAATAAAAACCCCGCGTGTCAGTATACTTCGTCGACGCAAAAAAACTAATTTTTGAAACAAAGTATTAAAAGTCCAACCGTCGTTCGCTTTGACCGCCAACACGATTGATTTCGAAATTGTCCATCGCGATGCACCAAAATTGCATCGCGATCGTTTTGCGTCGCAATTTCTGTCCGCGCAAATGATAACCTCGAAAGTGAACGATTCGTATGAAAAGGTTCATCGCGTTTAACGTAAATCAATCCTGCGTGTTTCGGGCGTTTTTAATTGCCGAACGTCGGTCAACTACAGTCCACCAGCAGTCGCATCTACCCTCCTCGTCTAACTCGTGCGTCCTCGCCCGCATCCACCACTTGAACCGAAGGATGAAATTGTCCGAGCGTAAGGTCGCCGTCGCAGTTGTATCTTCATGGTTGACACGGTGCGACCCCACGCGACACATTCGAATTGAGTCAGTAAGTTAGCAAAGCACTCCGCCGGAGAGCGCGGACAGCTCCGACGTGTCGGACCGTCGTAGTCGCGTGACCTCGGCGGCGATCAAACCGCGCCGAGCGGCTTGTGAATGACAATTCACGGGTGCGAGCGGTGCACCGCGGGGTTTACTTTTTTTTTCTCTCTCTGTCTCTCTCTTTATTTCGATTTTGTCGTTGTCTTACCGACCGAACCTGGTGCGAAAGGACGAGCGGGGAAGAGGTGGTATCGAATGCAAACAGGGTGACAATCTGGCACTTACTTTTAATGACTCGTTCCGTCGTCGAGAGCTTCTGCGAATTATTCGAGGTCATGCTGGCACGGGTTGCTGTTTCGTCGATAGCACCGACGGGCACCGGCCTCTATCGCACTTGTTCAAACGTGCGTGTCACTCTGTCACTTCCGCGGCTCTCTTTCTCTTTCACGCGACGGGGGAAACGTTCGGACTGATGGGAAAAAGGGGAACACCTTCTTGCACGAGCCTCGTATAATTGCGACTTTGTTTGTGATGATTGTGTGTTCGATTAACGGTGGCACCGCGAACCGCAGACACACGTAGGAAGCGCAGACGATGCGGCCCGTCCGAGTATTAGCGCTTCACCGAATTGCACATGAGAGGCCGCGGGGTGCACTCTTGGCTGGTACGAAACAGAAAAAACACTCTGGCGTTATGTGCTTATGCAGACGGAAACTCCCTCTCGCATCCCCACGCATACAGATCATTAAGGTGTTTCGAAGGAAAAATCGATAGCATTTCTGATTCCGGGCCATAACGTTGCGAGAACGTTTGCCGCCCGAAGCGACGCAACATTGCGAGTATCCGTTAATGAAAAATCGATGACTTTAAATTTTGCCGCGGTGCCGTTCGCGGGGCGAACAACCAGTCTGTCGGCACCGACGCGCCTGGCCGCGGCCGATCTCGCCCGAATCCGCAATCGAACGATCGTTATCGGCCGATTGGGTCGGGTCAATGATTGACGCGCGGAACCAGTCGCGGCCGTCAACGGTGCGCGCGCGACGCGCGGGGGTGCGACCGACCCGGGACGACGAAACGCTACGCGGTTTCGGCCCGACGAGACCGAATCGGCCCAAAACTCGCGCCGCAATGGCGATTTTTATTTTTTTTTTTTCCCGAGAGAGAAACTGCCGCAAATTGCGTTAACTTCCGGCAATCTTCTACCCTTCTGTAGTTTCAGCGAAACGACACCAGATGGCTTTGACCATGAACGGCAATGCAAATAATCAACATCTTAATATTTTGACGGAGCGTAGCGACACTGAACAACTCGAACCACTCGGGAAATTGTGTCGCACAGTTTGATCGGTCACCATTTCGCATCCGCCGATGGCCAATTGATCCCTTCTGGCGGCACCGTCGAATCACTTTCCGCGCGATGCATTTACTCTTTACCAAATCGCACCACACACTTGGCTCGGCCCGAACAATTGCGACTGTGCGGGCGCGCGACTTTCAAGCGAACGAAAACATTGTCGTTGCTTTCGCGCGAACACAATCGGCACGTAACGCCGCCATGAAAATGCACCGCGGTAAACACAGGACGAGCGACGGCTTGATCGAGTCAAACGCCTCGGTGTTGCACTCGTCGCTCTCGACCATCCATTTGTCGGACGCCAAAAAGGTACACTCTTGACACCCATTCAATCCGAACCCAACGGCTTTCTGCACCGACAAATCCCTCCCGCCCCTCGAGCCGACAGCGGTCCGCCAGATCACCGCGGCGTGTACCTGCGAAACACCTTAACGTGATCCAGCCCCTTCGGCTCCCCTCGGTCACAACGCGAAAAGCGCCAATTAAACGCGATGCGGGTCCACTTCTCGTTTGCAGTCGAGCGGAGTCGATTGGGAGGGATCGAGGGTTGCCGTCAGTGCCACCTGATTAAGGGGTTTGACTCCCAATTTTTGCACGCAACAACACACGATCCCTCGCGAAATCTGGCATCGTCGTTTAACGTCGACCCGCCGTCTGCAAACACATCACCCAATACTTGCTCGCATCGCGATTATCAGCGCACAATTTGGACGTGTGTTTTGTGATTCTCGGGGGATACGTCCAGGGCGCAATAAACGTATGCGTTTCACACACTCGCGCGCACTGTCCATCCATCGTTCGATCTCGCTCGCACGCTCCACTTCTCTCGTTATCTCTCTCGCTCCCTCTCGCTCCTTTTTACCCTATTTCCGCCTTGCGCGAATACACAGCTCACTCATACACACACCGTCACTCATTTCTTCTCTGCCCGTCTCTCTTCATTTCTAACTTGTGCACGCACCCTCTCTGTTTTGCACTCTTTTCTTTCGCTCTCTCTGTCTCTCACTCTTTCTCCCTTTCTCTCCCTCTCGCTCGTTCTTTCGCTCGTACATACACAATCGCACGCATATAGGTACACACTCGATTGCCGCTTTTACCGAACACGCGACACGATGACACACGATCGGTTTCGAGGTGCGTATCGCGTAGACAACTAGCGCACGGCGACACCAGGGTGTTAACCACCACGCGAGACACCTCGACACGACACCCACGACGCTCGGCCACACCGCTAAATTCTACTACAAGATGTCCGTCCGCTGCTGCTACTGCTGCTGCTGCTGTTGCTCCGCGCCGCGCACACTGACGGCTCCGCGATGGATACGGCCGCGCATTGCTCACGCGCACGGCACACCAATCATTCGAGGACACCCTGCGATGCGACGCCACGCCACCAGGAACCGCCACATACGTGTGCGCGTACAAGTTTTCGCCGTCGCGCGGCCGGTAACAATTGGTTGCGCGGGAAAGATGCCGGTTTGGTTATCGCGAAATAGCTAACGTTGTTTGCAATGTGGTTCAATTAATGACAAGTTTGCAATTCGTTAGACTAGTTGATGCAAAATGTACGATGCTCTATTGCTCAGTTGGGTTGTGTGTTGTCGTGATGTTTCGGCTCATTTAAGGCAAATTCAGTCTAAAAATTAATTTTGAAATGATGGAATTAAATTTAAATGTTGAAATTAATCATTTTTATTTTATTAATACGTGGAAAATTTTAGGTTGCATGGTTTTTTACATTCATTATTTGTTTATGTTAATTGTATGTTAATATTTAGTAAGAAAACGTTTTATTATCATAATATGGTTCTAGCTTTTCTTTAACATACAAGAATTTGATAAATTTATATTTATGAATGGGAATTATAACGAAACAAAGATATATGAGATTGTTGTGAAAAACTTAAAGAACGTGATATTCTAAATGAGAAATGTATACTTGAGAAAATTGTTCGAAACAGTAAAACGATATACCATTGTAATAATTGTTGATGACTTTTATAGCTAGTAAGAAAATGAAGGTGTGATTTAAAACTAAAATGATTCAGATGAAAAAGTATTGAAAGAAGTTAATCTGGAGAGTGAAGAAGAGCAATATAAGGAAATAATTATGAAGAAACTTGAAGAAGATGAAAAATGGTTAAAATTCAATTACCATATTACAACAGCTGAGATTTAAACCTTCTTGAAGTTCAAAGACTGAATTCCTACCATTAAGTGTAATAATTATTGGCATATAACATTATAATATAATTATAATTGACTTGTAATATTCATTGCCTTAAGACACTTCTTAATATCGAATATAGTATATAGGGGCATTCAAAGTGGTTATTTTTAAATTGAAAATTATTACTTGCAATGCATGGAGAGAATTTTATTGGAATAAATAAATATGTAATTTAAAAAATGTTTTACTGAATCAAATAATAGTTTTTGTCATTTAAACAGTGATAGTTTGCATCATCCTATTTATCTGGCATATATTGAACATTTTTGTGTGATATGAGCCTTCCCTGAATGATGGATAACTAGTATCATTTATCGTAAACATAAGATATGAATGAAAGTCCAGGTACAAAAATATTGGCTTCCTGTTATCACCAAGGCAATTTTAAGATTATTAGGGAATATAGTAACTGTAAGAATCTATGTTATGATACACTATTGCAAACATATCTAAACCGTTAATATCTTATAAATAAATAATCTTGACAAAAAGTAACAAATTGACATTTATACTAACTGTATTGAAGCATTTTACATGGTAGACTACTTGATGATATTGTACTAAATAACTAACTTAGGTTTGATATGACTTTTTTGAATTAGTTGAAGTCATACCTGACTTATAGATATGATACAAAACACGTTAATTCGAGCAATTCTCATATTCAATATTATACGTCTAAAACTTCGTAGGATTGTTATTTTAAACCAGTTTTGTTTAATATTTTCATTAATAACTATACATACCTATAGTATTAATCTTCTGTGATATTTAGATATATGTTAATGTCGGCATGCAGATACTGAAGAGGATGCAGAATACTGTAGTAGACTAATATTGTCATAGATTTTGCAAATCATTTATTTATGTAACGTAAATTATGTAATAAAAAAAACAAAATGTATAGTAAACTTTCCACCTGCATAAGAACCTTTATCATAACTATTATATAATAAACTTTTTTTATGATAAAGAAATAAATAAAAATTTTTAAAAAAAGTCAAAGTTTTTTAGTAACGAATAATTTATTGATATTTATTTACAGAAAAATAGCTTAGTGATGATATATGCAATAGCTGCTTGACCAAGGTGTATTTAGATGTCGGACTTAATCGAAGAGAGAAGATGACATTAATAAAGAAGTAAATTTTTGGATACACTATTCATAATAGAGCATTTTAGATACACAATCGCTTCCTAATGATAATCTGAATATCATCCACTGAATACATTCATTCTAATCATTAAGATTATAATGTGGATTATTTAATTTTAGACACTGGTTCGAATTTCTGTAGTTATATTATAATAAAGTGTTGCTAAATAGGATTCGTATGCCATAATTTCAAGTTGATTTACTATATAGAAGTCTTATATTATAATACAATTTATATTTTTTTTAATGCAGATTTATATCTATCGAGCGGACCTTTTAATGACTATTTATTTTATATCTAGCGTTGAGATGTATCGTGGAATAATTCGTACTTATTCGGTATGGAATTATTCCATTATTCATTGACAGTTTAAGTCATTAAATATACTGGAATTTATTAATAGAAATAATTACACCTCGTATCATTATAAATAACTATACACATGCATACTTTACAGGAATAATTTTCAGTAGTATCGTCTTCACACACTCTGAGTAACATCATTGCTATTAAACTATATAATACAAATTCTTGCGGAACTACCTTTTAGAAATGGAATGACCATTGACATTCACAGACCATGACTACTGTTTTCCTCTTTTGCTGTGTATCTTGCCAACATTAGAAGCTCGCAGAAAATGTACCGACATGATGTTTTTACACGCTTTTATCATACGATTAGATAATTGGAATAATTTATTATTTTATACACATTTTTCATATAAATATAACATTCTTAAGGCACTCAGCAATCTTTAAAAGTACATATTGTCGTTTCAATTTTATGATTCTTTTGGACAAATTTTACATTTTACCACCAGGACTAACCTAATCACAATGCTATTTTGAGTTCACTTTCATTTCCTAATTTTATAAGTTACAATAAATATACACCTTTGTATTCATTTCATTTATTTATATTTCATAATAAGACTATTTTACGACATAGAGTAAAAAACGTACCCTGCCGCGCTCATCACGAACAGTATAAATGGCGCTGCAACGGTAAAACTGTTTCACTTAATCTTAGTGACTCGGACGAGCAATTCGACGAGAGGACTTACAAACCAGAATCCGTCATCTACTAAAGGACAATCAGTGATCTAGGGACAGGTTACTGCAAATTTAAAACAGGTTTTTTCAAAGCTATTTATGAAAGATTTATTTTATTACACCTAGAACTCTGTCTCTTATCCACTTAACAATCAGCTGTCATGGTATTCTGAACTTTCGTAGTGAGAGCGTCCACATCCCTCAAAACCAAAACAAACTGATACTTCAGAAAAAGCCTCGAGCAGCAGAACGTCGTTCTCTCCAAGATTCTTGAAAATTCGAGAATCCGCAATAAATTCTCACCTCTTACCCGAATACAGGACAGAATACCCCCATCACAACTCACCTCTGCAAATACTGAGTGATTTTCGAACACAATATTTTTTGTGCTCACGCAACGCACTCCCGACACCGCGAAATTATACGCGAAACTCATTATATTCCCTTAGAACTAGAACATCCGAATCAGATCACTATCCCAAAATCGGCACTGAATCGCAAAACCCCAGCTGATCACAAGAAAGAAACAAACGTCTATCATTTATCAGTGAACTAAAAAATAAAACGTACAATCCACGAGCCAAAGGGAAGATTTTGGTCACATCAACCATTTTTCATCTTATCCATTAATAATAAACAAACTTTGATCAGAGTTACTAATATAATCGGCCTTTTTAAGGGCCATCAACAGTTTTAAACGAAGAAGTATTTATTTACACGTTAACCTTCCACGAGCGCAACGTTATTACATTACGTATGTGCAATGATTATGCAACAAAGATTCATTTATAAATGAATTAATATTTATAAACATCTAGAAGAGTATAAGCTGACGAAGATACTACGTTAGCCCAGTGGTTTAATTTTTGGATTGTGGATCTAATGTCTACTATATAGCGGGGTTCAAATCTTCGTTACTACAATTTTTAAAAGAAAATTTGTTCCTAATAAATAGGTCTATATGTAAGATATAGTTATATTACAAAATACATTTTTTTTAAATTCACAATTATAAAACGTTTGTGCAACGCTTAATGCGACTAAATAACCATATTATTTAAATTGTGAAGATTAAATGAATATATCTTAAATTATATATCCATAAAAATGCAGGATTTACGGAAAATAGCCTAAAAACAGAAAATAGAAAAAACAACAGTATCCTGATTTCCTCATCAATTTGTCAGAGAATTTTATTTTAGATTTTTAAAGGGTGGGTTTCATCTTAAACCTATGCCTATGTTATTCAAATCAATATATTTTATATTATACATTGAAATAATTATTATTGTCAAATTTACAATATTTAATAACAATTGCAGGATTGAATTACATTCACAACGAATATTATTATTAATTATATAATATCAATTACTATATTTTTTCTTTCAGTGTATACCTATATATATATAAATATTGCCTCCGGTTATTATGATGTCCCACCATTTTAAGGTACTCTAGCTATGGGTGTGCAAAATTGTTTTGGCAGAGCAAATGCTGGTGGCCCCAGCATCGTATTGTATGAGCGAGACCTTGAAAATACCATTCCGTACTCGAATTGACTGTTAGTAGTTAAAAAATTATAAATATAGTAGAATTATATTCTGAATATATATCTAGCTTTTTGTGCACTATTATGCAAAGTTTAAATACAAATTGTACACTTCTAACAATTTTCCTGATAGTCAAAATTACATAATAATAGGAAAATTACTTTTCAATTTGTTACTATTTTAATTGTGTAAATTGTATTTAAATGGTTTACAAAAACCCTGGCTATCAGTGTAGTTCTACTTTTAAACCAATATTACTGCTATTAAAATTTAAATTTTAATGCTTAACTTTTGCGTACATTAATAGACCATTAATGTTAGCTTAATGCTAGCACAATGTCATCATAATACTAACAATTAATGCTAGCATAATGTTCGCATAACCGCGGCAGATATTGCTGAATATTGTATATAGTGGCGTTATTGCAGCATTAATGCGAACAACTTATTAGCATTATGATTCCATTGGTAAACGTTGACTGATTAAGCTAACATAAAACTAACATTATGTGAGCATTACTATCGGAACATTAAATACCAATATAACGATCGAGTATTAAATGTTATTAGGGTATATTATTTGATTAAATTATTTCATAATTAGTTGTTATGCATTTATTTTTAGTGACGCACTATGTTACAGTTAATATATTTTTTACACGATAAACACATATATGTTAGTTTTTTCGTTCCGTATGAAATAATTTCAAATAATATTAATAATAAAGTACACAAAGTGTTGCTATATATTTCTTCTTCAAACCGATGAGATATTAAAATAATTGTTTTACAACTTCTTTGTTTTTATCATTAATCTTTTGTTTTAAATTAATGTTAAACGAAATTTTCGAAGTAAACATAAATTTTTCATTCATAATGGCATTTTAAATAATGTTTTAAGTATGCTTTCAAGAATAATTATATATACACAGTTTTTACAGGTTAAAAATTAACAAAAGTGATTTAACGTGTAACGCCTTGAAAGTAAATCATTTATGTGTGAATTATAATATACTTTCTTAATATTATTTTATTGCATTTAATCACTTATTTGTTGATTGACGTATAAAATTATGATTACTATATTCAACAATTATTATATATATTAAGTAGATATTGAATACAAAATACGTATTTTTGTTAATCTTTATATGATAACTACAAACTACTTCTTTTTACGTAACTTGCTCCAGTGTTTGGACATATCAACATTTCATAAACATAGATTATATATAGAACAACCAAATTTCTATCGTAGCCATATCTGTGTTGATGTATGAAACAAATTATTATACATTATTTCAATTACAATTAAATTTGAATTAGAAAATTTATGCTTGAAATTTGATTACTTGCTCCAAAAGTAATTTAATTTGTTTTAATATTATGTTATATATAATTTGAGCCGAGAGATATAATTACCTAATTAATTTACAGAAATTCTACAGTATTAGAT
>JABFQC010004102.1:0-13093 GCA_022817085.1 Psilanteris sp. ZL-2020 | reverse complement strand
ATTCTGCTGCCAAATTTTTGCTTAGTACCAAATGTCATTATTTTAATAATATAGCATTCAATGGCGTGTCATCATTGCGTCAGTATTGTACCGAAAATCGCTTGAGTATCATTTTCCGTTATTTTAATATTATATTACAACTTCGGTAAAGATATCGGCGCAATATTGTGTCCAAGTTCGCCTCAATATTGAATACCATTATTTTACCACTATATCATTCAATGCCGTGTCGTCTTTTTGCCATTATTGTGCCGAAGTTCGTCTCAATATCAAATGCTATTAATTTACCAGTATAGCAATCAATGTTGTGGCGTCATTTTACTAGTATTATTGCGACGAAGTTCGTTTGAGTCTAGGTCGCCGTCATTTCAACATTATTTTAAAGCTTTGATAAAGATATCGAGTCAATATTGTGCCGAAGTTCGTCTCAATATCAAATGCCATTAAATTATCAGTAGAACATTGAATGTCGTGGCTTCACCTTGCCAGTATTGTGACGAATCTCGTGACTCCACTGGTAGACAGTATTGAGCCAAATTTTGGCGCAGTATTAATTTGATATGTAGCCAGTGTTAAAACAATATTGCTTGCCGAAGCTTGGCAACTGATATCGAGTCAGTCTTGTCTCGATTGTCAATACCGTCTGAACGTCGAAATTTCTACATGGGTAATTTTATAATCTAAATAACATAAAAGTATTAACAAATGAGTATTTATTTTTTATTAACAAATTAATAATGATATATATAAAATTTCTAAAATATATAAACATTTATTGACCTTTAAAAATATCCTATACAATAAATAATCAACTATTTACAATTTTGTCTTAATATATAATTACAAGATCTAGAACCGCATTTAATATCAATTATTAGACAATCATGGTTAAATCAAATTGGTAAATCAGATTTATCCATTATTGGGTAATTTTGTGACCGCAATAGAAGTCCATTATGTATAATTCTGATTCAGCAATAATTGAAAATTAATGGACATTTTATTAACGTTTTTAAAAATGAAAGGTTTGTGTATGCCATACGATTTACATATAATTGATATTTATCAACATGAATAAACTCATTCACTCATGAATTAACTCATTCATTCAGATAGAATATGGAGAACAAATTTACTCCACATTTTTCTATCTGGGAGCTTGCGACAACTCAACAAGTTAACTTTGCGGAATTCAATGTTGTTTGGGTATGCTCCAATTCGGAGAACATTTCAACGTTTTATAATTACATTAATAATATCGTAACTTTATAATTATATAATTTTTAATTTTATTTAATACATTTAATATATTTATATATGTTTAAAGTTGAGTATTATTAATAAATAAAGTTGAGTAAATTAATAAACATTTTGTTAAGTAAATAAACATTTGTTATTTACTTGGTAATATACAAAGTCAAAATGCTTTCTTAAACGGGACATTGTACTCATAGTGCATTCAATAAGTCTTTCTAGACATTAAATATTACAAGTCGCAGAAGCTTAGCGGTTAGGGCGGTTAGGGTTCACACGGAAAAAAATTTCTAACACATACTAGTAGAAATATAGCTGAACCAGTAATATTATCGGGTAGTATATGAACAAATAAATTGTATATTCAAATTAGCTAAAAAATATGTTTAGAACTTTGAATATAATTCAGAAATAAAATTTAGTTGCATTAGCCATGCAAAATAGCCTGACATATTAATATGAAAACGTAGATAATATTTTATAGGTTAGAGTTTAAAAATTGGGTAGATATGTATGTTTATTTATGTAACATCTATTAAATAACCGAATATTTATATTTTTTGTGGATTATGAAATGGAAATATACGTATATACAAATATACACAAGAATATTAGTTTAAACTTTTCATACATATATTTTCAAAGTTGTCTAAATATGTGATTTTATTACGGCGCTAAATTATATTGCTGAATCAGTCAGAAAATTTTACTTCTACGACTGTATTAATATAATTAAGCTAAAAAATGTATTTAGCTAATATAGCTAGAATTTCTACTACTTGTAAATAAAAAAATAATAACTATATGCGTATTGTTGCTGTGCCTAAAATATTTTTTTCCACGCAAGGAACAGGGACTTGGCTTGAAATAAACGAACAACCGTCGAGGTTCTTTCAATAACGCATGTTTTATTTCGATTTGAACATAACGCCATCATTTATAGTTACGTATATATTTAACGGAACATTGACACTCACGACAATGATCAAATATATTAGCAATCGCACATTCGTCTCGTTCCTTTCGCGCTGACGGACAGTGACTAGAGTAGGTATTTTCTCGGACAGAAACAAACGAACGAAAGAAAAACGAGAATCACATTTCAATCTTACAACGTCGTCCTCCTCGTCTGTTTAATACGCCGCTTTGTCGCGGCACGCGTTGCACTTAGAATTACACCGATAACAATCAAAGACGATAATAATTATATAAATAACATTACACATTATATAACAATTACTTTAACATCCCGCGCTTCAGGTGTCCTCGAATGACGTCGTGTTTTTGTTAAGCTGCCACGTCTGTGTCGATGCGTGATCGCCATTTTGAACGTAATTGTCCCGCAGGAGAGCGCGTCGCTTCGGGTGTTGCGACAACAAAAACGACCAACGCCACAGTCACCTGGAGTCGCTCTGCGAATGGGCATTGTGGTCCGGGTCGGAGTCTTCGATCGACGTGCCCTGCGTCTGGGCTTGGAACGAGTTGCTCGGGCTGCGCTCGTTTCTGCAACACCAACAATGCCACGCGCTGTCAATAAATCCGACTGTAAAAAGCGGCCGGTCAATATGTATATATATATATATATATATATATGAAAACAGTGGAGCAAACAAAGGGATCGAGGGCGAGGCAGGGACGCGACAGGGATTCCCGTTTTAGCCAATAAGTTCGGCGGCTGATCGACGCGGCAGCCGGCGGATGTTCGACCCGAACGATAATATTGGATGAACCGGGAGCAAAATGAGTTGCGGCAATTGCAATGCGATTTAAGCACGCCACGTTGCCTGCGCGAATTACAAGCCGGCAATTCCGGTTTGGTTTTGACGCCGGTTCGCCGATTGGACGCTTTCCTTGACTTTATCAGTGCGTGGCTGGTTATCGATCAAGTCGGGGTTTAATTTCGAAAATGTGGATTCGAGGAATCAGCAAATCCTTGGAACGGTCGCGGCCGCGTCCTTTGTCAAACGCGGATGTTGCGCTTAGTTTGGAGGCAAAGGCGGAGGGCAACTGTGCGTCGCTCGTGTACACTTCGATTGATCGTTCGAAATACGAAAATAGTTTTTAATTTCTTTTAGAGGCAGAATTAACGACCGTTCGAGGCGTTGCGTTATTTAATTAAACAAATCTAGGTTTTAATGGAATCACGTAAGTCGTAGTTCGATGCATTTTGCGTGCATCATCGTTGCTGGGAAAGAAAATAGTCAGGGTATTATTGTACCGTTAAGACGGCGGATGTAATTCTTGATTCGAAATGTAATTTTTAGCATCCTCCCGTGGACTGAGTTAAACGGATTGGAATATCATGAAAAAGGCAGGATTGTAATTTCATTGCGACGAAATGAAATTAGTGTTTCATTATAAATATTGTGCTTTAGTTATGGGTGAGAATTTAATGAATACCAGATTTGAACTTGGATTTAGAAGTTCTCATAGTAATTAATTCGAAATGAATGAATTTAATTGTCGTAAAAATTAAAAATATTTCTTTAATTTTTTGATTTGATTGGTGGTGATTATAAGAATTATTTCTCAAAGACGCAGTTTTATCAAATTGATATTATGATTGTAACTTAATTTTTCGAAGAATGTGATTTTGTAATAATGTATGGTAATTAAATATACGGATGCAGCGTGTGTGCTTCGTACAAACACTGTACATTTAATTAACAAACATAATATAGTATTCGTTACTCGTCATTTACCAATGCACGCGTTATATCCGAAGTCAATGAATAATCACAAAACTTGGTATCTAGATTTTAAAGCACGACATTCTGTGATTTCAAAATATGACATATTACGTGTCACAGCAACATAAATGAATCCTCACAAAGGTCTGATTTTTTTTCATCTAAATTTCTCATCAAATGATTCTAATATCTTTTACATCAATCCCTCTTAATTGCCACTCATTTTTTACAAGACCATTTGAGTACGTCACTAACGTCGAAGCGACGGATTCGCATCCAATTTCGACGACCTGAACCGTTTAATCTATCGTCCTTTTACATACGTCGAATTCGAATTCGTGACGGTAATTGGGCGCTTTTAATAGTCGCGGGATTCGTGGATTTATAATTTTCAAAAATCAACCGACCTTACTTTTAATTAATATTTCAAACACCCAACGGCCATTTATCGTTTTAAAATATTCCTAACAAGTACATTTATGTCTATGTCGTTTTCATGAAATAACTTCCTGAAATGCTGCTTGAATCGTAATTTAAATTCGTACGTCGCATTTTTGAAATTTTTGTAAAAAGATGGGAGTTAATTTTTTCGGTGATTCGGAATTTGTGACTGACATGGGTTACCTATGTGTACGTACGTGCTATGTGTGCCGAGTGAATTCACGTAACGAGCTTTTCAGTGCTTCCATCTCCTAAAATCAATCGATTTCCCGATCAACCGTTTATGACATAAGATGAAAGAATGTATGTACATTAATACTTGTCGAATGACTAGCGGCTGTATACATATATACACGAATGCATTTTACTGTACAAAAAGCAAGTAAATATATATATATAATATGATATATATAATATGATATATATATATAGATATATATATATAGTAGGGTAGCACAAAAATTACTCCGTTTAAACGTTAATATTTAAGATTATCATATCTGAATTAAATACGTTAATGACCATCGTCTGAAAATATATAAATAAAATAATAAAAAGAAAAGAAAAGAAAACTGATAAATATGATAAACGACTAGAACGATGAAATCATTATCAATGAAGCACAATTCTAAAGTAGAAATAAATAAATAAACGTCCATTCTATTCCCGTGCATGTACGTTTCAGTTAGGATATATAATAAATATCACATTGTGATTTTGTATCGTTGAATTAATCAAATTTCGATACTACCCTCGAAATATCGAATCAACTATCTTTTCGTAAGTCGACACTGATTTCGTTCGTCGTAGTCATCCTTGTTCCAAGAGCAAAGATATTTAGTTAAAGCATAGATGCCATAATATAATTTATAAATTTCAATATGGTTCCATCTTTCTTATCTCTCTTTCATTCATCATCTCCGACGCGAAACCACAAGAAATATGTTTTTGAGCTTCAAACGCGACAACGAGTTTGCTTTCATCATAGCAACATTGTGATAAAATTGATATAACGCGATACGATCGAAAACACATTACGTTCCCTGTTCTCTTGTTCGCTTTTCTTTCTGTTTTTAAACACAAATTTGAAACAGTCATTTGTGCCTTTACCATGCAAGAAGACTCGAGGCGCAGTGTCCTTCTTTTACGCGCGCTGGTCTGATATCTAGTGTTGTCACCAATTACCTCAGAGACCGTCTTGGTGTCCTTTGAGACGCTTTTCAAGCCTTTGAACAAGTGCCGGAATCTTTATGTTCCTCTTTTGAATAGCTTCTTTTGATCAACTCATCGCTAGGCCCTTCTACGTACGAAATCTGTATATCAGCTAAATCTCGTACGTGATCGATTTCAAAAGTTCTTCTGTACTGAGAGAAATAGATAGTCGAATTAAATATCTAAACAGTTTCGTTAAGTATCTAAGATTGTGAAATTGAAATACGGATTAGATTGTAGCTTCGATGACAAGCCAAATATTCTATATTCGACAGTCTGGACTGTCAGTGATTGTAAAACAATAAAATGTCATATTAAATGAATTAAACGTAACCTACAATTTTTACAGTCGACTGTTGAATTGAATATCTGTTAATTCGGTTTATTTAAATCCGCTATCTGTAGTTTAACAATCTAATTTTAATATCTGGATTGTCAATTTAACAATCTTTTCTCTCAGTTTATATTTAGATATTCAGGGATCTTCGAAGGTCCGAAGATTTTGCTTCTGATTTTGATAAACACTCGTTTGTCGGATACGGTCCAACCATTTTGAGTTTGCTCTTGCTCGTTTCAACGTCCTCGAACATATTTCGGAACCAAAATTGCGGAGATGGCAAAAATTCCATATTAAATATGTCCAGGCTTCGACGGGGTCAGACGTGATTCGAATCGGACGATTGTAAAGTAGTTAATTCGATTCTTCCGAAAACAAATTAAAATCACGGTCCATCGGTGCGAGTATCAACGCAGAAAAACTAATTAAAACACGAGTAATATATATATATATACAAAGAAATGATAGTGGATTAAGCTGTGAAGGAGAGCCAGCAGGAGGGACGGAGAGAGAGATAAATGGGATGAAAGTAAACTGCGAATTGCAACAACTGGAGAATATTGCTCATGAGTGATGCGGAAGGAAAATAAAAAAAAAACTCAGCCGAAACGTTTAGAATGGACGCTGTTAAGAAGATCGCATTGCAAGATAACGTTCAGATGAGTGCAATCAGTCAATACGTGTTTGACGCAACCAATAGCACCGTGACTCGCGAGGCGGGTTACGAAACGGGAAAAGCTTGTGGCTACGGGAAAATATAAGTTTGATATTTTTAAAATGAAACGGCACGAAAAGTGTACGAAGTTGACAAATCGTGACGAGTCGTTGTACGTTTGGATCGGAGCTGTTAAAACAAAATAAACGCGAGCTATTGGTTTAAAAGAGAAAACGAGAAGAAATAAAGCGTTAGAATTTCCCGTCGCGATTATAGCGAACGAAATTGGCGATGCCAGGAAGTCGGACTGGTGCGAAATGAACGGAACCCGAAGACGGGTTTCCGCGACAGAATTGACGGTCTGCTATTGACAAATGACAGCGGATTTTATTTACGACGCGGAGCTTGACTGTTTGCTCAATACGGACACTGATTTCAGTTTTATTTATGCACAAATATATTCCCGAGTCGGGGTATTGGTATTTGATGGCGGCAGAATATTATATTCGGCGAACATAATTTGGATCGAATGGTCCATTGAAACGGCAGAAGGGAACGAGAGGCTGAAATTTCCCGTCGAACTGCACCCGTTCGATCAATTGTGCCGTTCTGCTCTGTTTATTGGTAAACAAAATTAATTATCGCAACGAAAAATATGCGAATTCCACGGCAGAAAATGTTAAATAAATTTTGTCGCATTGTCGCAGGGAATGAAGTATGTTGGTTGAATTAAAATCGATCAAGTTATTCGTGGACTATGGAATTGATTGCACGAGTCGTGGAAAAGTTGATAAATATCTGCATTTCGTGTACAAGTCGGTTATTTGATGTCTAATATTTACATGCCCAATTAATACTATACATATTTTTCAATACCCCGTATACGTATACAGCGTTCGATTGGTATCGAACATCCGAACGTGTTTAATATATATATATAGTCGCTATTTAAAGCTTAGTTCGTCACTGGCTCTGTGTCCCATATATTTGTGTTCCAAATAAAGGATTTATCCACAATTCTTATTGTTTCGCGTTCGAAATCATCGCGCTCGACATTTTCGTATTTATAAAATAGATTCCATTTGTTCTTCGCGTATGGTTACACTGGGAAAAATTTCTATTAAAAATTACCGTGCCAAAACAGTACTCTTTGATGCGATGTTTGTCAACAAAGAATAATTACCGTTAAAACGCAGTAAAATATACAAAGAAATCGAAGTACTGCATGTTTACGAAATTTAGGGGTCATTTTTATGTGTTGACAAACATCGCATCAGAATACTGTTTTGGCACAGTAATTTGTAATAGAAATTTGTCTGAGTGTATAATTCGACGGCAAAATGTTTTCGAACGTCGTCGATACTCGATTTGCTAATTAACCGGGACATAAGCGATATTATTCGCGGTTGTCCTGGAAATTTATTTCCCGCGTTTAAATAGCGCCGCAAATACCGTCTCGTATTGCTGTTTGACATAGGTTTTTCCGGGACGCGAGCTTCGTCGCAGACAGCCTCGAACGAAAGCCAAAAGTTCTAAATCACGAAACCTCCTTTCTCGTCTGTTTGCGAATGGTATTTGGAAGACGCATTCGACTATAAGTCAACGGCATGATTAGCATTTCTATCAGTCATTAAAGGCAAAGATAGCATTCGATAAAAATTGACAAGCTCGACGTTTGCACTGAATCGATTCGTTTTGTCGGACGACTTCTTCACGTCAAATGCAGAGAACGACGATTCCGCGGAATACGTAACGCGATTCTGTTAACATTTCAAAGGACGTAAAACACATGCAAGAATCGCTCTAACTTACTGCGGCTATGATAAAGAAATTGTTCAGTCTGAATTTGTAAACGAAAACGTACGATCGAATTCGATTGGAATTCATTCGTATTGTTCCTGATTATAGTTAATGTCCTACAGGGCGTTCAAAATCGTCATGAATTGTGTGATTATAATTTTCAAGATATCATTGAATTGAGAAATTGTGTTTCCAAAGAAATATAATGAAAGATATAGAATTTATACTATTTAATGCCCTTCGATGTTTTTAGGTCCTAAAATTGACGACGTTTATGAAAGAATATCATTTATAAAATAATACTTTATTAATGTTGATATATAATACATATAATAAACAGGCGCTGCGTATATATATGGTGCCGATATATTCGATAAAAAAATTATGTTTCAATTAGTTGCCAATATAGAATCAGTAATTTATAACTAATCAATAAATTTCAGTTTGTGCATTGTCAATACATTACATATATGCTTAAACCATATTAACAATTTAATAATGTATTCACAGTATATTGAGAATATAATTGAAATATATTATAACTATATTTGATGCACATTTTTATCTTTATAAGTATTATATCGATGCATTCATTCAATATTAATATAGGAGCAATTTTTTATTGTCACCGATTGCTATTAAAACAACTATAAAATTAACTTACGAAATGGAGCTTATTTTGTGTTTGAAACTTCATTGAAATGATGCCATAGTTAATTATAATAAGATCGTAATAGCTATTACAAATCGCACGACGACACAGACGGCAAAACGTGCACTTAACATCTAGGTCAACTTGCACTGATAAAGAAATTGTATAAACTTTGTGTTTTAGTTCTAAAAACATTATTTAATTTGTAAAAGGACACGGCACAAATTTAATCCATAGAAGCACACAAAAATGATGTCAATATTTTTAATTGTCACACCAATTCATACAGTTTGCGAAATATAATCGCAAGTACCATCTTCAACAAAAAAAAAGAAAAAAAAAAAGAAAAAAAGAAAATCCTTATAACATCTCAAGGAAATTCACCAATTTTCTCTTCCTTCAATACGGAATACCTCGACGCAGCTGAATTTTAAAAATTCATATTCCACAAAAACTTGCGGTTAAATTAATTTGTTTCAATCCAATAAATAATGACGAACATGCACATTCAATTTAATTAGATTTAAGTTTCCATCGTGAATTCATTTTTGTTGAACTATTTCACGTTACGCTACATTTAGTGCATATTTCCAGCGGTATAATTCCTTTTTTGTAATAAGTTAAATACGTAATTCTATAAATTAACATTCGCACATATATACGTATATCTCAGATTTATCTTGCCGTTCGTTCAAACACAGTCATGCACAATTTCAAGCTGTTTACAGACTGCGCTCCGCGGGCACGGAATTTACAGTAACTTTTTCCTTTCTAAAGCGTTTAAGTTTTTTAATTTGTAAAAACATTCTGCCGATTAAGCATACGTCGTGTAATTTGGAATCGCTCTCTTGTTCAGAAGAACAAAACATGTGTCTCCTTTATCATCTATAAATAAGATTTCATCCTGCGTAGCATGGTTACCCAAGTGCTCGTGTTTTCATTCATGCTGACGTTGTCATCGCGGTATTAAGCTTTGTGCAAGCCCCAGCGACCCGTCTTAGACGAGTTTATTGTCATCAATTCCGATATTATAGATTTGCTATTAATTAATTTGATGATCAATTATAAGTTAATCGGATGAACTCTTTGGATATCTTTGGTCTGTTATATGGCTTTTGTATCGGGAATTGATTATATCGAATGTTAGTAATATTCAATTCTTATATAAGAATATAAATTCTGATTTCGCGAAATTGGCAAAAAATTAAATCGGTTTCACTCAAAAACCTGCGCGAGCAAAATTATATCAAGCACGTCTTATGTTCGATTGAAGTGAATTTCTAGACAATATCAGAAGAGTTGCAATTTTAAACTCTTTTTTTTTGTTTTTTTTTTTTTTTTTCATAGTCCGTAATAGTTTGTAAACCATGCATGAAAATATTTAGAGTAATTAGGTTAATTATAAATATATACCTGAAGAGTAATTCAATTATAACATTCAGCAAATATGAAGCAGTAAATTTTATTTAAACATCAGAACAACAATTTCTGTTATTCTCTTCAATATCACTTTCATAATTAATGAGTCCTTTTTTGCAGAGTTAATTAAAAAATTTAAATCTTGTGTCTATTGTCTGATGCTTTTGAGCAGTAAAAATCGTCTTAGAATTATTCTTATTCATCATAATAACAAAGAAAAATATTTGTATTTATATACATATATACATTTAAGATTGATATATAAAAAATGATAGCAACAAGGATTTTAATTTAATTGCGATTTGTGTTTATTTTTTTGAAAACTCAACTTCTTCGTATAGAAAATGCTTTAAAAAGGGAAATATTGAAAGAAGTAAAATTGTAATTGTAGGAATTGTAAAAGTAGGAAGATAGATATAATTGAAAGTATTGCATAATTATTTAGAAATTAATTTCAATAATGAATTAATATTCACAGTAATTTAAGCCATATTCTTATATTCTCTTATATTATAGAAATTTTATTCAAAGAATAAAATAGTTTAAAACATTAATGAATGTAAATTTGTATCCTAAAAATGTAGCAATTTCTTCGTAAGAGTTTAACTACGTGTAAGTATTTTCAATTCTTATAAATGCATAAGTATAACTTTATCTCTTTTTCTCGAAAAAGAGAATTTTTTTTCTTTCCGTTTTGAGTAATAGTAATAATAATAATAATAATAATAATACCGATGGAAACAATATAATTAATTATAACTTTAGAATTTACTTTTAATTCTAGGAATGATTGAAATTAATTAAAAATTAAATGTTATTTTGTAAATTTAAAATCAGAAACTAGTATTTTTCTTGCGATTTTTAAGAAACGTGCTTCCTACGAACTTTATCAAGTTTGTTTACATTTGTGTACCTCCTTTGTTGTGAATTATTATGTTTTAAATTGGTCAGGTTTGGAGCGTATTGAAAAAACATGCACGTAATTTTCTTCTACAATTTATATTGCTGAAGTATTTTGCAAATCAGTAGTCCTTAACAGTATTAACAACGGTTTATTAATGTCCTTGATGAAATGTCAATCATTGTGCGAAGCTATATATATACTTTATAAATATATACATTACTGCAATTATTATAGTAATTGGAATAAATTATTATAGTAAATGTAATTTAATAGGTTTATTTTTGCACCTAATCATACATCAACCCGAATAAATAATTGATTTAGAAGCTAGCGTTATTTTATCATCAAAATGAAATTTCTTCATAAATTTGAAATTTATTTTGAAATATGTATATATTTCGAATATATATCATATAATAGATATTAACGTTTTCAAACTATTTAAATATTCATTTTTGTTTGTTCCATTTAATTTGCAATTTAATTTTATTTCCTTTTACTAAACTAGCAGAAAACTTGCAAGTAACTAATTATAACTTGAGAATTAATAAAAAATATATCTATGGTATTCGTTTTTCCGGCTAAAACTATGAAGTACACTTCACATCATGCTCCATTTCAATTCAGTTATGCAATATTATAGGTTTTCAAATCTGAGTTTTTATACGTTTTTTATTATATAATTTTACTGTTTTTTTCATATGATATAAATTGTGTTATAATATTATATCAATTCAACTTATATATTCGCAGTTTTCGGTATTTATAGCAAAATATATTGATATATTTCAGTGTATGATATGAAACAATGACGGAAAATATATGAGTCCATTATTATCAACTTTTTCTAATAAAGTTACGAGGGATATGTTTTAAACAACGACAGGAAAGTATTATTTATTCTATTGTTCAAGCGGTGTAAAGGATAAGGGAAGAACTTCTTTTTCTGACATTAATGTACAAGAAAACAGTCTACAAAATTTGTAAGAAGAATCTTGATTGTTCCATTTTATATACGAATCAAAATTCTGCAACGGGTATTAAACGAACTTCATAACATATATATAGTCAAAATACTTTTAGGGTCACGTATACAAAATACTATATGTGTTTAAAGGATCACAGACATATATATATATAAATATAGAATTGAATGGAATTTGGAAATTTGCTCTAATTCTTTATCGTATAAGATACCTATAGCTATTCATTAATGATCGCATACATATATATCAACATAATTGAAATGTAAGTGAATATTAAACTTCAAAATAACATTCATCAAAATGATATTGTAAAAACACTCGAAAATCATCTTTCTGGCAATTATTTCCTCGCGAATGAATCAATAATAAGTTGTCAGAACACAACAGTTTATCGAACTTGCATAGCTTGAAAATGATTCTCATAGAATCTCAGTCAAATTATCACTTCAAAACGATTCGTCTCAAACGTCTTCGAAATTCGTCAACGCGTGTCGAATAATATTTTTTTCCTGTCTGTCTTTGTCAATATCCTGTTGTTCAGTCACATACATATTTTCCTTAAAAGCAAGGTATAATGAAACCCCATATATTGATCCACAAATAAGCAATACTCAGTTGATTGGTCTGATTTCGATGAGACAATATAATGAGCCACCGACAATTAATTATTGTCTAATCATGTTCATATATATGAACATATATGGAAACTCTTGTCTAATATCGAGCAACACTCCGTGTAAATA
>JABFQC010004101.1:0-13093 GCA_022817085.1 Psilanteris sp. ZL-2020 | reverse complement strand
GTTCTATATATATATATATTAAGATGTACCATTTCGTTTGCTTTTTATTTCTATTATTTTTGTATATATGTAATTTTTATTATATACTCTCCAAATACTCAATTCATGTCATCAAATAAAAAAAGAAATATATATATATATAATTTCTCTTTAAAGAAAAATAAACACGAATTAAAATATTAAGTATTAACATGAATCAAATTGCAACAATCAAACTTTCACCTTCAAGTTCTAAAACAAATACTATAATTTTATTGGAAAAACGAGTTATTTACAATTACAAACATAAACAAAATTTTAACTTTAACTAAATTACAATTCGATACTTAATTTGCATTGATTGTTATAACCGCCACATTAATTTTACAAATTTCTTTGTATCTTTTAATTTTACTTTATGTGGGCAATTCCGTTTAACACCCGAAAGTAAACAAACTCTAAAAAGAGATAAACATATCCATTATGAAAACACGAAGCTCAGTCCCAACAGTCTATTTTCATTTCACCTTCAATACCGCTCCAAATTCAAACAGTTTTCAGAACCGACAAAGTCCCACCAAAATACGAAAAACAGATGGCGTACCTGGGCCATATTGATAACACCCTCGGCAAGCGTCTTGTATCCTAGCATCGTTCGGTTTTTGTACCTCTTGCGTCGCTGCAATAAAATCAGCAGCTTATTACCGTCTCGCTTTAAAAAGTGCGGATATTGGAGTGCAAACTGCAGCTCGAGCTCAGTGTCGAGCAGGCCTTTCGTGGGAACGAGAATTTCATTCGAGCGCAAAGTTCTCTTGGAACTTTGCATTTTCACTGCGATGCTTATGGAAGCCAGATCCGTGTCCAATGGTCTTAAAATAACCAGCCGCGTGAGAGTCAAGGAACAAAGCCTGCAACAGACAATCGTCAAAAATTTAATTAGCCGTGTCCTGCGTGATCCGCGCGCGCCATTGGTCGCGCCAACGACCAATCGGCGTCGCACCTCCGCGCTCGTAGTAAATTATATATGATTCATGCAAAACTTTCGCCGACTTTATATAAATTTCTTTTAAAACTTTATAAATCTCCGCGCTATCGATTGATATCCGATGCAATATTTATTTCGTATTTATATTCGTCGAAGGTTGAGCGGAAAGTTTTTTTCTTTTTTCTGTTTTTACGGTACGTACCGTGATTTAAAAAAAAATGTACAAAAACTACGAAAATTAAAAAAAAAATTAGACTCGTTTTGTCTTATTCGTTTACATTTGATCAATGACTTTGAAGAGTGATGTTTGTGTTTACATAATCGTAAACCGTTAAATACAAAAGATACGGGTGAAATGTGTTTGTTTACATTCTTTTAATTCGCAAACAGAACGAGCTTTTCTGTTATGGAAAGACCGTAACTGTTTCGTTTATATCAATTTAGGAAAATATCGAAGTTTGAAAATAATAAGTTTGCAAAAAAAGCGAGTTCAAAGAGTTTCTTTTCCGGGAACAAAAACGTCGTTTGCCCTTTGAAGACGGCGATATACCTCGTTATACGAACCACAGGTGGTGGCGGCTGCGTTCGCTGCCAAGTATTCAGACACGCCGTAAGCATTGTTTACGGCACGCTCGTTCCACTTGTCAAACGTGAACGAAAAAAACAGAACCATCACTGGTGCGCGTTGCGACCAAAGTTCCGCGAAGTGCCGTCCGAAAATGCGCCTCGATTTGCAAACGCGGGTTTCGTAAAAAAAAGTTCAAGACGCGCCTGAGAGCTTGCTCGAATGCTTGTCATTCGGCCAAACAAACTTGGACCAGCGCGAAGTCGTCGCAGGTCGGCGAAACGCGCGCGTGACTGCCCGAACTTATTTGCGTTTCATAAATCAGTTAAAATTAAATATCATAATAAATTGAACAACAATTAAATCAAACGAATGCAAACAGATCAAAAAGTGACCTTCAAAGTTACTTAAGTTCGACAATGTAAACAAAGAATAAAACTAACACAAAGTACAATATTTATCCCATTGACCTCTACGCTTTGAAATATTAAAAACAATCCCCCACTCGTTCAAATTAATCCAATTATTATTATTAATTATATTTTCTGTCAAGACTCAAAGTCCACGTCGAATCAGAAAAAATCATTTGCATAATAAAACAATGACCGTATCCCGTTTAAAAATCGCGCGATTACAATGCATTTCGCAAGTTCAAACCGACCGCGTTTTGTCTGCAACGTCAAACATTGTTCTTAATCCGCTCGTCGCACCACGTGATCCGAACATCAAAAGTATTCCCGTCAAAATTAAAGGCACTTGTCGGCGTAACGAAACTCCCGCGAATCTCCGTTCAGCGGTGGTGCGCGCGCGAAATCGGACCGCGTAAGCAAATCGCACGTTCACGACTCGAACGCGAAAATCAACGGATGGAAATGTTGCTTCGTTCTGTACCGGTGAACGACATTATTGTTACTGATTCGCTCAAATGCGCATTACCCCGTTCTTCGCGTGTATAAGTCCGATTTTGCCAATTTTTCTTATGCTAGATTGTAAAGACACTCGATTAAGTATTAATATATTAGGTAATTATATCATTCAAGTTTAATATGTTCATTCTAATCATGGCCGCGTTGATCTCGACGGAAATCCTTGAATTGTTTCAAATACGGTTTTGTACGGAATGACGATGCGCGGTTTAAACTCGACCAAACTACGCTCAAATTACGCCTGACGAAGTTCGAAGCCTCCAACAATGTCGCGCGTGACGCCGACGACACCGCCGGCCAACAATCGCGCTGTTTTGGTACAATGACCTTGCCGGTTTTCGCGTCGCGACTTTGTTGTGGCTTTTGTTGACCGCCGATTAATAAACAAAACAAATAAGCGCGTTGCGATTGTTGTCGGCTTGCAAGGTCAACGTTAGCGTTTATTTGGCAGAGAAAAAAATACGCGCGTATATCAACTTGCGTAATAGAGTTTTTTCGCTTGTGAAAACTCGAGCGAATTATGAATCGCGCTTCCTGTTAATTATTGTAACGTACAAAACCGTTTAGGTTGTCGAGTTGTGACGGACCATTAATAACACGATATGAAATCTTAAATGCGTAAACGTGCTCTTTACGGTTCTCTGTGCAACGACTAATCGAATTAATGAAAGTTTTGTGTTTGATTCAATTTCCTAATTTCGGGGCCGGAAAAACGTTAAAAACTTAAACACTGCAGGAAATACGAGTTTAGCGTTTCGTGATTCGTTACGATTGCGTGTGTGTGTAATTGCGCGCGCGCGTGAATTGGACGAGCTACGACTGAAATTAATTGAATTCATTTATCATTAGGATATCAATATTTGCTTAACGCGACGTTACGTTGTTTTATGGATTAATAAACTCGATGGAACGAAAATGGATCAATTCGAATATGTTTATGTTTATCATCAGTAGATCTAATTGTAAACAAACGGTTTAAGAAAGGTCAGTGTTTAATGTACGATTTTTATAAAAAAGTAATAACGATTTTAGGGATGTTTACAAAATCAGAAAGTTACATTCGATTAAAGTACTATTAAAAAATAATTCAATAGTATTGACATTTATATATATATATATATATCACTGCGCCAAACTCCCTTCCCTACTCCGTCCCATTTATTTTATATAATAATAAAAATTACAAATTCTTTTCATTACATTAAATACGAGTAGTTATACAAAACGCGTGATGAATTACAAAAAATTGTTTCTGTTAAACGGATAAACGTTCAATTGAGAATCAAAAATGTAAACTCGCACGTTCACCAAAATAATTTAGCGCAAATTAACCTTATCTTTGAATGCCGCAACTTCGTATTAATGCAAACTTTGGCTCCCCGATTCTTAGCTGACGAGTACTTAAAGCCGACAAATCTCTAATCTTGTAAAGTGCGCGACCTTTGACATTACGTCATTTCGATCAACAACGAAAATTAACAGCAACCGCATTATCTACGAATGCAATCGGAGTGTTAGACGATCATTAACGTTCTTCGAATCATCGTTCATTACCGCAATCATCATCATCGTTATTTTTTAATCATTACCGAAAAATTAACGCGTTTCGATCGAAGATACAGGTTCCAATCTGATTCAAACTTAATTGCCCCTATTTACTGTTTCGGTTAAAATAAAAAGGACACTAAACAAACGGACATAAACAGACCGAATTCCCCTAAGTCATTGTCGTTTGTTTTGTTTTTTATACCTTCGGCGTCCTTTTTTAATTTATTATTCCGATTGTTGAAACCCAAAGTCGAATGCATTTTTTACAAACTCACGCCCGCATGCACGCGTTCGGTCGCTTTTAATGTTTTGTTTCAAAATAAAAAAGTGCAATAGCAAACAAACACATACAAACGAATTCAACAGACTCATTGACCTGTTTATCTTCTAAGTGTCTATGTTTTCTAGTCTTTTTTTTAATTTCTAATAAAAATTATTTAACAAAAACTTGTCCAATCCTAAAACTTCATTTTCTCCAGAACATTCTTGCTTGTTCCTTGCAAACAAAACATTTTGTTTGTTACTACCCACCTTACGAGCATGGGCAACGATTAAACCGCATTAAATGAGAAATTTAAATGATTTATAAAATACGTCATGAGGCTGGTTGGTGACATAGAATCGATATATCGGATCCCGAGGTTGCCCGAACAGTTCGCCCACATGAATACGTGCGCTCGGGTGTGTGTGCGCGTATGCGGTGTGTCGAAGAAATGTGTTCGGAACGCGCGGTTTAAATGTATGTAGAAAGACCGGCTTTTTACCCATACATACAGTCATTCGAGGCTCGTGAATCACTCGACTCGCTAGTCTGATCTATGAATGAACTCGGCGGGCAAGTGTTTTCGTCCTCTCGTGTCAACTTTGTCCTTAGCCAAACACCCCCTTCCCCCCTTCCTTTAGACCGACGTTTTGGTTGCGAACGAACAAGTCGTGTGAATTTTTAAAACAGTCGTGGGAATATTATATTTAATAATTTAAATATTAAATAAAAACAACAAGAACGATTTTTGTTTGTTTTTTATGTTTTAGTGTCATAACGTGCACATAAAGTTCTATTTTACTCCCTGTATTTTTGATGAAAAAAATTTCTTTTCCCTTTCTAAAACAGGTTAACGTCCGCGTTTTTTTAATGCGAATGTCGCTACTTAAATACGAATTTTAATACCCTAATTGCAGGAAGTTAAGTAGATATTTACGAGCATGTAATAAGAAGACCATTTTTGGAGATGTTTCAATAATAAGTTTCGTTCCCTGAGAATAAAATGCCATTTTCTTTGTCATCTTTAAACGATTTTGTAAAATCGCATAGTTAACTTCTTAAATTATGGAGAGTAAAGTTCATCTTTACGCGCGTGTATCAAGAAAATATATACTTTTTGTCATAGACAATATTTAACTACCGCGGGAGGAAAATGCTACTTTATGTGAAGTATCTAAACGTACTTTATCCCCCGTATAATAAAGTGTCGTTTTTCTCCCTGTATCCAATGAAGTTCTTTCATTTTTCACTTTTATAATATCCTTTTTCTACCTTGTTGGACAATACTTTACTAATCAAATAAATAAATTTAATTCAATTACCCCCCCCCCCTTCTCTTATTATTATTTCAACATATTTCTCCATCACGAACGAAATGAAACGATCAATTCCATTCGAAACATTTCAAATCGACCAAGTTCGTTTAATTGAAAGTTAAATTTCGCACTCGAAAATAATCACGAATTCGCGACGCGCAAAACTGAAACCAAATTCTCGCTTTTTGTCGAGTCGACGTTGATAAAAAGAAACTTCGGTTAAAGCCAACGCCAGTCATCGATGCGTCACGTGCGAACGTCGTTACCGCAGTCGTGGCTGTTTGTACGAAAAAGTCTCGTAAAAAAAGAGCCGTAAAAGTCGCCGCGCGCGACTTTGCCGTAGCGATGCGCGGCGTTTTCTTCGCCGCGGCGCATTTTGCGGTCGAAATTAGGCCGAAGCCGGACGTTACGTAAAGCCGGTTCTTTGTCTTAAAACTTTCGGCGATTTTAGGAACAGCGCGAGAGTGAATACAAAAACTGTTTCTCGTCGGTTGAAGCTGAATGAAAAACTTCAAAACCATAGGAGTTAAAAACGTTAAATTCAATTTTGCTGCGAGTCAAAATTCGCGATTCAAGTGAACGATTTATTGGACGCAATAATGTCCGTGATTTATTGACGAGCATCGCGTTACATGAATTTTAATTTGATTTAATTTAATTTATTCGTTGCGAATAGATGTATTTCGCACTGACGCGTATGCATTTGTGTGTGTATGTGTGTGTATGGGTAGGCGCGCATGCGTGGCGAACCGTTAACAATTAACGTTGGACGTTATTAAAAGGACACCCCGAAAGTATTCTTCGACCATTTTATGTTTCTTAGAAAAAATAATAAATTTTTGTTTCAACATTTTCAACAATCGATGTATTTTTTGTTTCCAAATAAAACGGAAAATCGACGCGAAATTGATGCGGGTCCCTTCATTGTTACGATCAATAAACAATAACAAATCAGTGTATACACAGATACAAATTAACTCGTTTTGTTGATATTATTGTTGTTGTTGGAATTAACTGTTGCGTTTTATTGTCGTTCGGCATTGTTCGTGGTCGCGCATATTTATGACTTTCTATTTATGTTTATGCCCAGCCGATTGTCATTATATAATATTTACGCTGCACTTATTTTGGTTTTATTATTAAATTTCCTCGTTTGTTATTTATTTATTATTTACGGTTCGAGCGGAATGTAAACATCGCAATGTCAAACGACGATTCGCGGCTTTGAACCGTGCGCGCACTTAATGTTTTACGATTGAAATTAAAATTCATTTTGTACGACGGAGGATTGATTGACGTCGGTGGTACGAAACGTCGATAATTAAATTTGATTTGCATACGGCCAGATGGAAACAATGACAAATTTAAAACGAACTTGTGTAAGACTAAACTTGATATAACAGGTCGCGTCGGATTTCTGTCACAAGATTCTCGACGGAAGGTTGCGCGCGCGCGCGTTTGATAATACAATCTTTGGATAAATTCAAAGTGAAGCAGAAAAAAAAAGCACGAAATCAAATTCTAGCGAATAATACACACGAACTGTCCCTTCTGTTTGAAGAACGAAACACGGATTTAATGGGAAATAAAATAATATTAAATTTTATTCTGAACGAAAAGTTTTTCGTTTAATGATAATAATGATAATAATAATATTATTAAAAACCTTCAAACAGAATTCAAATTTAGTTGGGCAATGTAAATTGAAGTGCAATATCAAATATATATATATATATAATTTCCAATTTTACTCCACCCTTGTCATTTATTTCCATCTATATAAAAATATTTTGAATTCCAATAATAATAATAATAATAATAATAATAATAATAATAATAATAAAAATAATAAAGTAAGAATGAATGTAAAAATAAATTAAACTACCCGAATGTCATTACTCTCGAACCGATCAATCTCTGTTACATAATACCGAATTTCTATTCGGCTTTTATTAAAGTTTGCTGTTATGAGAAAAAGTGATACGAAAATAAATAAAAAAACGTTCTCGCAAATAAAATCTGAACATAATTATAAGTGACACTTCCTGTATTAAGTGACACTGAAGGATGGGATAAAGGTTATAGTTTTCGTTATGAAAATCGCCGTATTTCGTTTCATCGCAATAAACAACAAGCAATCCGAATTATCTTTGCACGGGAACGAAAAGTTTGCTTTACGACGATACACCGAACATCGTCGTATAACATTCCGAAAGTCATCGCAATTCCAAATTTCGGTCGCAGCAATAACGGTGTTACCGTTTGCGTGTAAATATTGTTATACTTATTAACAGATGTGTGTATGTACATCTACACATACATGTGTAATCGCCCTATCAATTTTGGACGTTAAAAAAACATGTTTGTATTATGACTGTACTCTCGGCCAAAGTAATCAGACTGTTAATAGATTAAAAGGCAATGACTCAAAGATTGTACAGTCGATCGTCGTTTCTATCACTTAGGTTGGACAGTAAATTCGCGTCTTCAATAATGCTGCGCTTTTTTACCGGATTCCGCACAAAGCATCGCGAAAAATACATTAATCGATGTTGCTATAAATTTCGGAGACTGTATTTATGCGCTACAATTTCGAAATAATTCAAAGTAAAAACTGTTGTTGCGCACTTTTTTTCTGTTTTATTTTGCTTTGTTTACGCTTTGTTTTAATTAAGAAAAATATGCATAATACGTATATATAATTGGAATAGTAATAAAAAAAAAAAAAAAAATTTTATTTACATAACTACTAAAAATATATATATTCATTCGTAATCAATGTACACGGTATCAAAACGGTAAACAAAAAGAAAAAGGAACGCAAACATAAAATCATTGTTTACGTGTAAAAACGTTTGTTTCCGGCGTTTTGTATGTTTACATTCCATATTACATTTCATTTGACTTTGTCTAGAACCGGTTCGTAATTTGTTCGAAACCGAATTTTCGATTTCTATCGAACCGCTTTCATTCCAAGATAAAATTTTAGTTTTGAGGTTGGACGGACGGGCCGACCTTCAACCTTTCGTTCGGGTTTGATTTCGTGTTTGATTTTCATTTGATTTGATTTGATTTGTTCAGGAAGGTAAATTTTGTTTTAATTAAAAAAAATGATTGCGAATTACTTGCACCGGTGCAATATTGGTTTGTTGCTTGAAAATACAAAGATGTGTTACAAAACTATAGTACATTCGGAATTGAATTTATCTTTATGTAATTTTGACAATGTAATTTGATTGCGAGACTGACTCATTTTGTATGAGAAAGTAGCGTAGATTTACAGCGATAAAAAACAACGCAATCATTGTGGCCTTTATCTGAAGACATGATTCACTCATGACGAATGCGATGCATGTTGATTTCCAGCAATCGGTAGTGATTATTCATCCTGAGAGAAGAATCGTAATTATTGACCCACGCCATTGAACCCGAATTCCTGAACTTTTTCCACAACCAAACTGAGAGATGATTTGTTTCTTTTGCTTTCTTTTTATTACCAAAATTTGTCTGGTGCGATTCACTAAAGTTGTGTGATTATTACTTTTCATAAAATTAATTAAATTTGCAAAATGCTTAATAAATGAAAACTTGAAGATTTGAAGACATTGTAATTTTTTATTTGTGTTGATGTAAACAAACAATATCGTAAAGGTCAAATTTATGAAATAAATTATTAAAATAATAAATATTGCTTTATCTATTAATAGAGTTATTTCTATTTATGTTTATAATTCGACCTTGAAAAATGTTGTCAACATGTTTGTAATTTCTTTAATAATATTTCTCTTGATACGTAAAAAGAATTGGTTTAATGATATATAGGTAGGTTTTTTTTCTAAAATATTTTTTAACATATTATTAAAACCTGTAATTCGCATACATGGAAATTCGTGTTTAAAATTTTATAATAACTCCAATATCTATTTTTCCACAATATAAACATTACGTTATAAATTAATTAGTTCAAATAAATAACAGTATATTAATATAATGAAATCATACGTATACAAATTTGAAAAATATATCGATATTATTAATTAAAAATGTTAAAAAAAATATTTCTTCGCATTAAACTGATAAATTGCACCAAGCCCGAATTAAAAAAATTATTTCTGGAAAGACGAAAAAAAAATCTTTCTACCTTAGATTTTGTTTCATTATTATTATTAATTATATAATAATTGAAGAACTAAATTTCTCTATCAAAACTACGAAATTATGCCCATATTTATTTACTTTAAAATCATACGGAAAATGATAAAACAATCAAAAACAATAACACAAACAAATCCAACCAAACGTTTCCGTCCTTATTTATTTCACATACATAAGAGTTTCGTGTCCTTTTCTATATTACAATCTCCGCCAATAACATTGACATTGACAGTCAAAACGTTTATTCCCGGAACCCGATTCATAACATTCCCGTCGAAACACGCCTCTCGCGCGGTGCACTTCGGTGACGTTCGCGCACGGCACGGCCGTCGAATTCGTCACACAAAAGCGCACGATTGTGCGTTCGTTAATCAATCGCGACGTTACGACATGGCATTTGATAACATCTATATCGAATGAGTAATTGCATCGCTGACCTTTTTCCCGACTATCATTTGGATCGGGCGAACCGAATCGATCGGCGTGTAATAAAGTTGCCAGCTTAAAGAGCGCCGGTTTATCTCATCCGGTGTCGAGCTCGCAGCCGATAAGCGGCCGCTAGGCACCGAAGTCAAAATATCTCGTCACATTTCGCAACGATTCACGCAGGTATGCGATTCGGCGGTTCGGAAAATATAACGATCGCGCGTCGGCAACATCCGAGCATGCGATGCCGCCGCTTTGACGAAGGCACGTGGCGAGAGATAATATTCGAATCCGGCGTATCCGTTAATTTTTGTTTTTTTTTTTTTTTTTTTTTAAATACAGAATAATTTGTTTGTAAACAAATATCCACGTTTTGTATTAGTGTTTATATATAGTATAGATATACAAATACATATTATTTGTTTGTTTACGCACAAATGTTCCAGTTACTACATCGCATAGTAAATTGTACGACAATATCGTTATCCGTGTGGAAGCACGTGCCGCGCGTTATTTATACACGCGTGTTGATTCAATGTCAACGAGTGCAACTACTTCGGACTTACGAGTTTGCGCCCGGTATGTCAATGTGCCAAGAAATTTGGACATATTTAAACGGGCGAGCGTGGTCGAGCGCGCTCACTATCATATCTTCGAGACATTCATCTCGAGCGCCAGACGCGCGTTGCGCAATTTGCGAGACGCGCTCGTCACTCTCGTTCCATCACTCGCGGGGAAATTGGACGTGACAACCCAAAAATTACGGCCTTTAGAGGGGAAAGGGCTTTCATACACAGGAACGTTTCGCGTTTCGTCTCGGCAATTAAAAACATCAACGTAAATATTAGTGTGTACATGTGTACACGTACATGTGTACGTGAAGAGTTGTGAAAACGATTTCAATAACAACAAAGGTCAAAGGAAACACAAAACATCGATATAAACAAAACAAAGAATCTGTTTATCTTTTGTGTTTACACACTCGTCCTTCACTAATTTCAACCAAAACATTACCCGGATGGGACGAAATCTAAATTCTCGCGCAGTTTGGAATAGTTACGTTACAGACCGCAATGCGCTTTGGGATCAACTTTATAATCGAGTGCATTCAAATGATATCGAATTTTAATGCGCGGCGGAACGCTCGGTGCTTCGTAACGTCGCCGCGTGCGATTAGTCAGAGGGGCGGGATGGGGGGCGATTTGTCTCGCGTCCAATCCAACCGTCATCGAGCTTCGAGACGTTTACCGCGCGCATTAATCGAAATTGGATTCGTTGGTGAAGTCGCCGAATTTGGTGTCGTATTTTTTCCCCCTTTTCCCTCTCTCTGATCTTTCTCACATTTCGAGACAAAAACGTTTCGGTGTCCGCCGGGGATAATGAAGAATTGCGCGTTTTAAAATGGTCTCATATGGTTTGCCGTCTACAAACGGGGTAATAAAACGAATGATCGTGACAGGAGTCGGTCGATCGCACAAAAGCCAACGCGAAAATGAACCGTCGTTAAAGTGGGCGGTCTTTTTGCGCTTTAATGTCGCGTATTTTTAAAGTAATTTGCTCGTGTTTGGAATAAGGTTTCTTGCGGTTTCTTAAACGTCAGATTATTGAATGTCGCGATGGGTTAGTTATTTTCATTTTTATTGTATTATCAATATAGATGTTGCGTAATAATAATAATAATAATAGTAATAATAAATAAAGGATTATGATTTCATTGTTATTATATTATATTATTGTTGTTTTTATTTCGACGTTATTTTGTAACAAAAAATAGGATTAATAAATAAACAAGAGCATGTTTTTTGTTTACTTTTTCTTTAGTAAATAAATAATATTAAATTAAATTAACAATCCAAAAAGAATAAAGTACGATCATTTGAATCGCGCGAAAAATTACGGTCGGAATAATATTAGCGAAACGTTGAAAACGTCGACGTCCTACAGTTGGGCTGCCAACGATCGATAAGTGATTGGAGCTCAGAAAGCTATTATTTATTTACCAAAGCAAAACCGAAGGGTCCCATCAACGAAATTGTGGTATTTGATTTGACAGATTTCAAAGTCGAAGTGAGAATAATAAAAGTATTACATTTCTGAATTGAATCTTAACTTCGTAGGACCACTGGGGATTTTGAAAAAATAAGCATTTCTTTATGACGCGGTAATGTATCTTTTCCAACCTCGGGTGGCAAAGGCGAAATGACTATTTTGAAAAATTTTGTATCAGTTTGTGGTATTAAATGTATGTTTAATAGTTTATGAAAAAAATAAAACATGAAACATTACTGTTTATAATACTAATTTGGGGCCATATGATGAAATTTTTAAAATTTATTGTTTTTAACATTAATATATTATAATAATTCAATTATTATCTGTGTAAATAACTTGATTTTTGTCTGTTAAAAACAGTAAATTTGCCTCAAATTCGTAAAACAAACATTAATTGTTTATGCACTATTTTACAGTGTAGATAAAAATAGAAACCGTTTCTTGCGCGGGAGAAAAGCACAACTTTACAGTTGTCTGATACTTATGAATGATGAATTATGTACCTAGGGAGAAAAATTGATCCTACTTCCCTGCAACGTTGCAATCCCACACGGACGAAAATATATGTAAATATATATAAAAAATATATTTTGTATATAAAATATATTTAAAATACAAAAAAAATATATGCGTATATATATATTTTGTTCATATATTTCCAAATATATTAAATATATATATTTAATATAAATTTATTATATATAATATATAATTCAAAATATATATTCCATTAATATTATAAATATATATATAATATATGTCACATATATTTAATATGTATATTTTATATATGTCGAGAATATATATAAAATATATTTTGTATATAAGACAAGTCGATTATAACAAAACTGACAATATATTCTCAGAAGATATTCGAGT
>JABFQC010004100.1:0-13093 GCA_022817085.1 Psilanteris sp. ZL-2020 | reverse complement strand
GTGTACAAATCGTCAAAATTTACTGTTTTTAATATAAAAGCATCAAGTTATTTACATAGATAATCACTGAATTATAATAATATATTACTGTTAAAAACAGTAAATTTGGACGATTTGTATCATACGGCCCTTAAATTAGCATTATAAACAGTAATTTTTCATGCTTTGTTTTTCTCAGTGATAATGTATATATTTAAATAAATCGAGACAATAAAATTGTCCTTAGAGTATCTGCTCGACAATTAAGAAGCACTTTTCGAGTCCGAAAATCCGAAAGATTTTTGACGATAGTCGAAACGAAAAACTGACGCATTAATCTTCGTCGACGACCATCATTAAGGCAATCCATTATTCCGACAATGAGCAAGGCGTATTTGAAAACGCATTTCTAGAAAAGAAGCCCATTAGGCGTTCGTCATAATCCATGCAACGGCCAAACCGGCTTGGACCGTATAATGAAACGCAGACTGCGGCGCCCGAGCGCGTAATTAAAGGGACTGAAAAGTGCAATTAGGTCCGCGGATTTGTTTGCATTTGCAATTGTAATGCGACATTTGTATAAACAGCGCGCGCCGATCGGGTTGCTTTTTGTTGCGCGTTGCGTCATCTTAAAACGCATATGGCCAACAGCGGGATGCAACCGAACCAAATCGAAGTGTACATATTCGTTTGGCCTGAGGCAGAAACGAGTAAAAGGAGCAGTGAATCAGTCAGAAGATTGTTGAAACTGCTAAAGAGCGCGGTGGTTGCAAAAATTATTAAGAGAAATTGCAAAAAATTGGATACAAAATATTAGCATGCGTCGAATGGGAGAAAATGGGATCCAAATAGTTAGAATTGTACAACGATATGTATACTATCTTATATATAATCATAACGAATTACTGAACAAATATTCAAACTTATTATACGCAGCGTGAAACTATATATATTAAAATTATAACACGTATTATATACAGCATTTATCTGTTTCGTAAGATCACTTTCCATTGTAATATGTGATTTACAATTTTCATTGTAATTTTTTCCACATAATTTTTCCGGTTATAAAGCGTTCCAATTTACCGGTACATTGCGTTCGAATGGGTTGAATTTTCGAGAATTTTAATCCAATTTGAATGCCGATTTTTGAGCCGTCAATTGAGACTTTCTAATGTCTAGTGTTGATGTAAAACTGATATGTCAGTCGATTGTAATTAATTATTAAATTGCAGGAGTAAATTGGATCTCCGACTGACGGAGTATGTCGCGATTATATAATCGTGGTATGTAAATATGTAATACCCTGAAAAGGCATGTAGGTAGGTTAGATGATACGTCTCAGATTAAGTTATTGAATGTAAACGTCGGAGTGGCTTTATCTTGTTTGAAGATATTGTGTTTCTGAGCCGTCAGTTCGTCGGGACTTTCGTATTCGGTATAATACGCATACGTATGCATACATAATCTTGGATCCAATTAAACGTTGCAATTAATCGACAATTGTTTAATTATCAAATTTATGTCGCTACAAGCTGAAGTTTGAAAGCGTCTTAAATATTTATTCAGAGGTCGCATTCAAAAGTCATCTGATAATTATTTTTTATTTTTTTCAGAAAATGCGTATTCATGTTGCTAACATTTATATATAACCGTGAAAATGTAAAGGACGTTCGTTTATTACGTTTAATGTAACTTAACCTAGACGACCATGACTAACGAGGGTGTAACGTTAGAGTTTGATAACGATCTTGCGTACCCGTGTCTATGAAGTCCTAAATTTGACTGTTCGATGTCAAACATTGGCATGGTTTCTGGATCGATCAGTCAAATATAATACAGGCATCGTTCCCTTTGGAATGCCTTCCGGTCGAAAGCAAATCCTATAAAAGCACGATTATTTTAAGGCACTTATTTCAGAAAACGATTCTCGTACAAACCGATCTCTGATATATATATTTTTATATATCCCAAAACTATTTATAATGCAACGCTTAAAGTTACAACGTGTTTGAACTGTAAACCATATTCGTCAACGAAAGAAGCGCCCCCTGGTGTTGTGGTTTGGTGGAGTAATTGTTATGCTTTTTTTAAAAAAGTTCAAATTTTATTTCAATATTTTAAGGTGTAATCCAATACAATAACAATACCAACAATAATAACAAAGACAAAGTCTGTTACAGTAACAATAACAATAAAAATATCAGTGATAATAACAATAATAATGATAATAATCAAACTTAAAACAAACGCAATAACAATAAAAATAACAATAATAGTTAAAGATGTTCGTCCAACTATTATAAAAACGTCGCCTGTCGTTTTGTTCGGCCCAATTATTTCCACTGCATTTCAATAGTTTAAATCTCATGTTAATCCCCAAAATCGTTCCAATTCTAAGCGTGGAATTTGAATACTCTTTGGTCCGCTTCTAATAAATTTTCATCTCTTCGAAAAATCAAGCGGTTCGTTTAGGCAAGCAAAGCAGCGTGTAAATGGAGAACAAAAAACCCGTTAGCGTGGGTTTTTTATATTCGAAAGTCTTTGACCCGAGTCAGTAGTCACCTGATTTATTAATGCATATAGTCCGTGGACTGAAAAGAAGGGTATATTTCAAATTCATTGACCCTATCGAGGCTGCTTTGACCTTTCGTGTGTTCATCGTTGTAACTTGTTCATAACACCGTCTCAGTGCAGATTTTCAAGAAGAAATTCCACAATTGCAAAACAAATGGTCAGCTTGTAATTAGCTTCGTACCAACCCAGGTAGATCAATGGCCTCTTTTACGGTCCTCGTTGCGCGAAAAGTACCCAGACAATGACAATATATTTTTGGCGAGATTCTGTCCCCTCCTCGTATCGCCATTTCATTGTCTTCTGACACGATTGCGAAACAATCTCTTACACGTTTTGAGTATTCATGCGTTGTTTCTGATGAAAATTCGAATCAGGTCCGTCGCATCTCATTGACATACGCTGACACACATATGAGAAACCAGTATTGTTCGAATAAACCAGGACACTTTATGTACGCATAAGGGCTTTGCAGAACGAGCTTTCTTATATCGGCTCTGTGTCCGGCTCGACTTTCACACTCGCAGCCTTCGCCAGTAGTAACCGCGCTCGTGACGTAACTGATAATTGTAAACCACTCAAAGATGTGCAATTAAGATGAGCAAAACCAATTTTGGTCAAAAAGTAGCCGTCTGTCACCCCTGGCAAGGTGACGCTAATTGGGAACCATCCATGCGAACGTAGTATACACACCCATCCGCACGAGGGGTAGTTCAGGGTCGCTTTTCGATAGAAAAAAAATAGCTGATTCATTAAATTGACATTTTTTCAATTAAAAACCATTTTTAATCGCAAATTTACGTAACACGTTAACGATATGTTTTCCAATATCTGCTAACGTAGTACGCAGATCTATCCGGGTACCCTGGCAAGTACTCGTGTGAGGTTTTTTAATTGAAAAAAAACGACCGACGAAATGTTTTGCACTCTTTCAATCGGATACCACTTTTTTAAATTATAACGAAAGCTATAACCCTTCGTTCGAGTAGATACACGCTATAATTTGAGTATCGCTCAACTTATCTGCGTACTACGTTCCGTTTGGATGAAGACAAAGCGGGTTTTATCGATGAAAACGATCTGTATAACTTCCTGCAATATTATTCCAAGCTAATTCCACAATCCCTGCGGTGATTATGCTTGCGTTGAACTCTGGACCAGAACTCTGTCATTCCAGCTGCCTTCCTTTATTAGGGCTTCGCATTGTGTCTTCGCCATATGGGTTTCAGACGGGACCCGCCGCCGGCATCATTAAATCCAAAACAGACCAGCTTCTTTATTACTTTATTATTCTTCATTTCCACTGCATCCACTTGGTGGCCACTTTTCCAGGAAGCGTCCTTTACGACGAATTAGATTACTACCGCTGTAAAAACAATTTCGTTATATCAAACAGCGGACGCCTCTTCGGGAGTTGAATTTGAAATGTAAATGAATACCCCAGACGGAAAAAATGCTTCAATATTTACTTACAATGTCGTGTTACAGGAATCAACGTTATCATATATATATATATATATATATAATACTTACTTTTATTTGAACCTTCCCCCGCCTCTTTTCCGCGCTGCAACCACACGCGTCGTGATTTTGTTCGAAACGATTCAATAATCCCGTACAATGGCCCGCACACAAAGGAACTTCAAACCCCAGTGAAAAGACGTTAGTGTCCCATACAATGATGAGGAAACGGAGGTTAGGTATTGCGGTGATGACCGATTTTTGGGTTCGAGTTTTTATCATTTTGCTTCGCCGATCGTGTTTTTTAAATTTATATAAATCGAATCACGTAGCACTCACACACGCGCACATGTACACAAGTATAACTGTCGTAATTATGCAACGCCGTGGCACTGAAGAATTTTCCCTCCGAAATGCGGCATAATTTTTCATTGTGCAGTCCGGCACAAAGAACGAGTGCATTTTTGTCGGTTTTACCGTTCGATATAAACAAACCCCTTGCGTGTTTATTTTTTCACCTTACAGTATTATGAAATTCAAAACAAAGCCATTTCAACCAGAAATTGTTACTTTTGTCTTGTTTCTTATTGAGATTTGTTTTAATCAGTTTCGAGTTTTGAATAATAATTGTTCATAAATGCCAGAGCACTGATTGACAATTTTGTTTAATGCGAATTTCTATAAAAATAAACAATTCCCTAGTCTCGTTTGTTTTGTAACCTTGAGGAATAAGAAATGAGAAAAGTAAAATGGTTTTAACGATAAATTTTTGTTTATTTTGTTTTGCTTGTATTTTGGTTCGCATTTGTTCTTTGTGAATTCTTTGAAATTTTGTATGATGTATGTAAACAATGTAAGAATAAAAGTAAAATAAAGTAGTTATTTCGTAAAATTTTCTGTGCTTGGAAATAACGAAAAACGAAATAATTTTAACAAGAATCGTTTCGTAACAGTGATTGTTTTTTAGATTCTTTCTGTCATTTTGTTTATTCTTATAATAAAATTTTACTTTTAATAATAGATATTATTTTCTAGTCACCGTCGGTTTTTCTATACAATAATTATGACCTCGCGTACAATTTAATATATACCATATAATGGAAAATAATAAACATTAGATTATTATTATTATTCTTTTTATTCTATATTTTCATTGATTAATTTGATTAATAGTTCAATTTTCGATCAAAATTTTTACTTTAAAATAAAATATAAAAATATTTTTATACCACTTTAGTTTAAAGGTATATATTACTTCGTTAACAAGATTCTCGTATTGCTATTTATATTACACAACCACAGTTAACAAAATGGCGTCTATTTCGGTAAGAGATTAAATTAATGCAAACTGTTACGAATATGCAATTCATTCCGCGCAAATTGAAGTTAGTCATTTTCTCGTAATCGGTCTACAGTATATGGGAATCATTTTGTGCTAAATCTTATATTCCAAAATGATTCACAGTAACTGATCGTATTATCGCAACAATCATTCCTTTTTTCCTTCAATTAATGTTTAATTCATGTCCATCTACGAACTCGCCTTTGTTCACGCGCGACATTTGATCAGTATTACGAATGCATTTTGTGAATCGCGTTAATAAATGCAATGACTCGTTTATTAAGAGTAGCTGTGATTTTCTTTCTCAGAAACGATATTTTTAACCCACGAAAAGTCTTCGTATCTTTGTCTCGCTGGAACACACTCGGGACAGAATTTTATATACGTAACTTTTGGTATCTCGTCACGAACGGTGCAAAGTGATCGATGTTTTTTTTTGTTATAGGTCAATCTAATATTAACATAAGTGAAAGTACACGAAAAACGAAAACACGAAAAAAAGGGTTTAAAATTAACGGCGCGGTTGTTTTGCTTGTACGGACATTTTCAAATCGAAATGTTCGGGTTCCAAAATGGCGCCGAAATTGAAACAAAATCGTACAATAAGTCCATAAGTCGACCTGTATATGGCGCCAAAAAAAGATAAATAAACGGTTTAGTATTAAACGACGTGTAAACGCATCCGTTGCGAAATCCCGCGACAACGAAAAATCTCCTGAACACTCATTTGAAATTCTAAGAATATGCATAATGAGAGGAAGCAATTAACTGCGTTTTGTTGGTAATTCTCACGCTTCGGAATTGACGAATGCAAAAAAAACCATTCGCATTGAGAATATAATTGAACTAATTACGTAGCATTGTTTTTGATTTTTAGTATTTTGCAGTGTTAGTGCAGACGCGTGTAATCGTAAGTGTTTGTAAACATTCGGCTGGAATTGAATAATGCGCGGGTTCCGCTTAAAAACAGTTCGGACGTCCGCGTCGTTAGACAAAATATAAACTATTTTTCGTTGCAGAAAAAATGTGATGGTACGGTGAATAATTCATAAAAACAAAAGTGTTGAAACGGCGCAAACTAAAGAAAATCATAAATAAATAAAAAATAAGACAGTTTTTTTACAATTATAGTTAATTAGTATCGCTTTTGAGATTATTTCTTTCTTGATTTGTTAAATTTTTATTTTCTTTGCCTAAGATGAATTTAGTACTTAAAACATTCCAACCTAAAAATTAAATTTCAGACTGTAAAAAATTATCTTATAAATTTGAACAAACTAAAGTAGAACAAATTTGAAAGCAGAAACTAAAAATATGTCAACTATTATCAAACAAATGATAAAAAAAATGATATCATGCAATGTTTATTTACATTTTTGCGCATTTTTCTTAGTCTTTATCTAGTTTGGTAAAATTTGTAGGATTATTTTTTTAGCATATACTATTTTAAATAGTTATTAATTTATTACTTTTGGTTTCCATTATTTTAAGGTATATTACTTTTTTATTTTCCAATTTTACAAGCGCGAAATCCCCTGCAAATCAGATTCAATTAAAATCAATCAATTGAAATTAATTGTATGTACGTCACGTTGTAATTTAAAAATTTTATTACAGTTATACTTATCGAAACATGTAAAATAAAAATAAAAATAAAAAATAAATACATAGATTTTGTAAATTTTAGTTATTTTAAGAATATGTTCTATATCTTCTATATATATATTCGACTTTCTTTCTATACAATACAAAAATTTATTCAATTAAAAAAAAGTTAATCCACCAATTATATACAATTTAATTCAATGTAAGATTCATATTTCTAAATTAATTTTCCCACATAGTACAATTTCGTTAGATTAAACTTTTTCGTGGTTATAAAATAAAATTTGATCCAATTTGAAAAAAATATATTTAAATTGTATATAATTGACTCTTTATATGTGATTCTTTGTTGAACATACTGTAAGTTTTTCAAAATGTAATATTTTAAAACGTACCACGTTATGGGTTGCCACATATAAATATAGACTTTCTATAATAAAAATTAATTTTGGATCTACAAACATCCTATATATAATTATTTTATGTGAACTATTTTATTTTATATATATACGTTGTTATTTTAGAAAAATTTTAAGATTTTTGTTAATTTTGTTAAAAGCCAAAAATAATGAAGTAATGACCCAACATTGACGAATACTGAATTCGACAAAAATCGTGTTCAAGTGCTGAAATCATTTTTTCATTTGTTCATATGGCAAAGAGTTCGAATACAAATTAAACAAATTGATTTTCCTATATATAAACTAAAAACCTCGTTTAAATAAATAAACTCAAATTAAGAATGCGTTTTTTGTTTTGTTATTTTTTTTATTAATGAACGCTAAAACTGTCGTTTGTTTATTTATAACGTTATCGCAATTAAAAATTCAATTCGGTTAGGTTACAATTAATGTAAACATTACGGTGGATCGTTTCGAATATTGTTCATTTGTTATTATGATTGTTGAAATGATGTACAGCAGATTGTGGTTTTATTTTATTAATTAATTGAAAATTTTATGTATCAGTTTGTCATTCAGGGAACATTCATTTTTAGACGAAGTTTTATATATATATATATATATATATATATACTCTTATTCATATATTCACGTTGACAAACTGTCTAAATGTAAATACTGTTTCATATGTAAATAAACAAGTCATTTATTCGACTTTATTTTTGTTTACAACATCGGGTATAAAAAGAATATTCTACAAATCCTCAAACTGTCATATTTTTATTGTTTTATAATTTATTTTACTATCTACACCAACAACTCTTGTTTCTTTTATATTAAACTGATATTTAATTGTAAATAAACAATAATTCGTTCGACTTTATTTTTGTTTACAACGTCGGGTATAAAAAGAATATTCTACAAACGATGAAACTATCATATTTACTATTTTTATTATTCATTTCAATATTTTGATTAAATACACGAACTATTGTTTTTCATTTACAAATTACAACCATTCGGTTACTTTAAAATTATTTCAATAATTATGACTAAGACAAGGAACGCCCCTCGATAACCAAACCCGAGCTTTGTTCCGAAAAAAGCCTCCGATGGAAAGCAAAGAAACGCTGAGAACATGACTTCTGGTACGTAGTTTGTAAAATTCGGCTTTATCCCCGCCCTTCGCCGAACGCTACATATAAACATATGTCCATGCCGCGAGCCGTAAAGGAAAACGGGAGAGACCTTGACAGCGAAGCGAACGAGCCCGCTGAACCTTTCTCCGACCAAAATCCTTCACATTTGCTCATGCCATTTTTCATCGGACACAACATCAACTGAATGACCCTCGCGTAATAAATCTTCCAAATTTTCCTGTCGAGGTAGAAAGTTTGAGCGAGAGTTGGTTCTTTCTTTTTTTCAGTCTTTTTTTTCCAGCCCAAAAACTTGTCAGATATACGTATACATATATACATTTTGTATTGTGATGCTTGCGTAACAAAATAAGACCGATGATAATAATTACGATCGTGTTTTGATTTTGTTCCGTGAATAAAAACAATTGCCTTCAATGTCATAGTTGTTGTTGTTGTTTCTCAGAGGTCGAGTTTTGTTTTAGTTGTCTGGACATGCAACAAACGTAAACATTTCGCGACCAAATGTCGCTCGCAATTTGCAGGGGGCGGCACGATCGAGCGGATTTAATTCAAGTTTCTCGGAGGCGCGAGATCGCGTGATGCACGACGGAACAGGAAATTGCTGAACTCCTATCTGAATTCCTTCGGATCTTCGAGTGGAAGAAAAACCGACTACGTTTTCGTTTCCATCGATGCAATAACTATTATGTCAATTATTTGTCTTCGTGCGTGAAATTGACACAAACACGAATTTGTTTCATTCGATTTGTTTTAATAGATCGTGAAAGCAACAACTCGATATAAATATGTTTCAAGGTTGAATTTTATTTGTGCAATTTGTTGTAAATAAGTTAATAACGATGCGCGTTGCGTGTAATTTTGTTGAGTTAGTTGTATATATTCCGTATGCGTATGTTATTAAACGTAAAAAAGTGCAAGTGAAGAAAAATTTAACATACATTTTTATGATAATCACATGTAACGTTTATTATATCGGAATATAAATTTACAAAGAAGAAGACGATTTATGGGAAAGAGTAAACGTGAAAAAAATATAAATAAATAAAGAGGATAACAATATTTGTATTCGTTATTTGCGCTGAAATTGCGGAGAACATTAATTAATTGTTTGATTAATTGTTACTTTAAGAAATAAAAAGTATATAATTATTTTATATATTATTTTAAATGAAATGAATATATTCTTATTTTGTTTTATCAAATATTGTACCATATTATTCATATTGAATACGAATATAATTATTAAATTAATATATCAATAATAATAACAATCATAATAATATTGAAATTAACATTAAACGACTATAAATTTCTGAACTCATGCAAGTTGATGCACATTGCGATTTGAATGCATATGCTTTAGCATTCACCTCGTTTTTTTTATCTGAACATAGAACATCTGGCGGCAAGCATTTCGCAGTCGATTCGTATTTTACGAAACAAAAAAAGTTCTACCGGTCCCGTCCAAAACGGAAGACCGATCCACTTGCATCAAAAGAAATGACGTCACGCGCATTGTACGAATTTCAAGGAGTGACTTTAACGCGAGCATCACGCCGAAACTCACGATCCCCGGAACAATCCCGATTGCATTGAAATCGAGCGATACGCAACCGACGAATAGCGACAATCATAAGAGCAAACAAAACGCGACCCCGTTACGATCCGAATTGCCACCAATAACAAACCGTCCAACAATTATACCGCCTTAAACATAAACGAACGGCCGAACCCGCATGCGCCGAGACACGAAAACCCGCGCAACGGTCGCTCGTCATTAATACCCGTTTCTTAATTCAAATGCCCGACATTCGGCACGAAAACACGACACTGACCGCGTATCGTGTAGCCTCGTTGTCGCGCGCGACGAGAGAACAAAAAAAGAAGGACAAAAAAACACGCCCCGACGCAGAGGCGAGGTCGACGAGCGATAGTAGAGCGACGAGTTACCGACCGAGCAGCGAGCGGCGATCGCGGGAGTAGGGGAATCGGTCGGTTGGTGGGGCGCGCGCGCGACAGAGACGGAGGATAAAGACGCCGCGTGGACGGAGTCGTGTAGCCGGTCGCGCGTTCGAGCGTTGTTTCTTCTTATTCTTTTGATTTTGGTCCTGCGCGTGACAGATGACGACGCGCGATTATTCGAATTGACCGCGAGTGTGTTCGGCTTGGTGGCAGTGGCGTTGACTCTCGTTCGTGGGGGAAATTTCTCGAGCGTACCGCGCGGTCGCGGTCGCACCAACCGTCCGGCCGATCGTTCTTCGGGGCGCGCGCGTAAATGCGCCGATCGCGCGGCTCTCACGTCGGCGCTGCTTTTAGTTGAGAAAAACGACCAACGACTCGAGCCGTCATGTTGAAGTTACTGGGAGATTTGAAGACGTACTTCAAGCACCGGGAGGTCGTCACGGACTCCATGGTTTTTCGCATGCACAACTTGTTCACATCCGCGCTGTTGTTCACGTGTTCGATCGTCATCACCGCGAACCAGTACGTCGGCAGTCCGATCTCATGCATCGTCCAAGGACTGCCCGTGAATGTGATCAACACTTTTTGTTGGATAACCTCGACGTTCACCATGCCGGATGCTTTCAATCGGCAGGTTAGTTGCACCGTGTATGCATGCAAAAAGCCAGGGTTCCGATAGTATGTCCATAGTGCCGCGCCGCGGGCATGGCGCAATATGTCAGCGCCGCGTTGGCGCGTGTACCTGCAGGTACGTTCTTTTGTCTGGTGTCGCGGCTTTTTGGATCGCGCTTGACGTTTCGGATTTCGCATGTTCGACGATTCCGAGCACGTTGCGTGCGTATCCCGGACAACGCCGGCCAACGTCGCGCGAGCTTCCACTCGGCGACGTTTGGCTGCGTGCAATTCCTTCGAGGACGTTCTTCCGAGTGGTCAAACGTTTAGGGTAATAATAATCATTCCAACTGAAGAGATGGCGACCACGTGATCCACCGTTCAGGGTAATAATATAATCAGGGCAACGGCGAAGTGGATGACCTTTAACGGCGCATTTTTTGGACAAGAAGTGATACTTGAAGGATACGTCGGAGGCTTGGTTGGTCGAGGCTTTGACACGTTTTGCATTCGAGGACAGGAAGAGGACGTATTTTGATGAAACGCGATGCATAAATATGCATTAATCCACCGTTGAATTTATACGCGCGGCATTAAGTAAATGTTGATGGTTGTTGCTCAATATCGCAGTACAAAATGAATTCTGAAATTGATTTTATTACTTCGATCAGATTGGTTTCGATACCCGATGCATATGGTTGGACGATTCAAATTTTTTATTTTGGATTATGTCAAGGAGACTGACTATATGTTAATGTCGCATCGAGAGAGTGGAGTATTGATAAAGATTAGAATGTTATATGTTAACGTTTTAATAAAGATTTACTACGGATTGTAATTGTACGGTACGAGAGCAAAGGACATGAATACTAAGTAATGATGTGAATGACGAACTGATGAATGGCGCTTATTTTTAGACAAAATTAAAAAGTTGACTACGGTTACTTTATGAAATAAGCTTGTAAGTGCTGAAATTCGATTTTACAATTCAGCGTGAAACGGACGGTTTCAGTAACTTTTGTCTATTGTTTTACCTCAAAAACAGGTTACATGAATGATGACAAATAAATTGTCTGATTACATCAATCGTATGAAATTCAAGTAATGACTAATAAATGCAAAGGATTTATGTAATATTGATAATTGCTATACTTTCTTCATAACGCTTCAATTAACCTTGACTGAATAATACAGAGGATATCATTTTGTAGCAAGTCAATGGAACTGCTCATAGCAGTATGATATAGAACGAAGTAATACTGCTTTTTATTGCAGTAATTTAATTTAAAAAATTCCCGCTTAGGCGTGTAATATCAACGGTTTGAAAAAATGTACTCAATTATAATGAGATAAAGGGCACAAGTTTGGTTCCCATTAAAGTTTTACACGCAGCATTTAATTATGGCGTATAATATCCTGTTGCGACCAAGTTGCAGATAAATGCATGTTGTTTCTCTATATGAATAGTTTCTAAAGTTGACAAATAAAAAAAAAGCGCAAATTTAACAGCAATATTGTTGTTGTTACTGACTAAACCGTGGCAAGTTGCCTTCCATTGTACTTCATTGAACCAACTTAAACGGTTCCAATTGAATTAATACTCGAAGATCGAGATGACCATTCCAATCGTTTAATATGGATTCCGACCTTTTGATGCTACGTAAAGTGGTTAATAATGTCTGAGGTCGTTGTCTCCTTGCCTATACGTGACTCTCCTATTAGAAATACAATTTTTTATCGATACATTCTTTTTTGGTTAAAATAAACGTCGAGCCAAAATAGCGTATACGCGACAGTTGCTCACCAGACACAGTTTCAACTTTGATTCGCTCGTTGCCTATACCATATGCTTCACTGTCAGTAATAGAAATTCTTTTTAGATAAGCATTTTTATCATCTTTCACGCATACTTATGGCGTAAGTGCCATGCTGAACAATAGAAATATGAGAAGCATCAATCTCAGTGACTCAGACTAGTACTGATGATAATTATATAT
>JABFQC010004099.1:0-13094 GCA_022817085.1 Psilanteris sp. ZL-2020 | reverse complement strand
GACTGAAACACATGCTATCATTGCCACTTGCTTTATATGGGTTCTCATTCTTACATTTTCTACACCCGTGTTGATTATTCATGGTGAAGTGAGTATGCAATTTTTATTATAACTTTATTAAATTAAAAACTACATTCTTAATTCTTTAGAATTGAATTTTTTTTATAATATTTCATAATTATTCATAAAATTTTCAGATTAGCACTAGCATATTGAATATAAAACCCCTATAACATAGAGATATTTAATAATATGACAGTAATATTATTCTTATATAAATAATATTAATGTAAAATTATTAAATATTCCTGCGTTATAGGAATGACATATTTTAAAATTAATTTTACAAAAGTAATTCAAAGAAGATAAACGGTGTTTTTAATATATAAAATAATAAAATCTGATATAATGACGAATAAACAATGAATAGGTAATATATACAAATAATTTTTACTGATCTAAGTTTAACTGTCATAATTATGATAATGCAAAAACCTGTAACAATGTAAATAGAGAAATGTTCAAATGGTTTACATTTTAATTTGTAATATTATTTAATTATTCTGAACATTAATGCATAATCACTGTTTATAACTGTTAAGATAATAAAACTGATATTAAGAGTTAAGTATAATATGTTAAATTGATGCGAAAATATTCATTGAAAATTAAATGTTCTTAAATAGATCAATGGTCGTAAAATACGTAACATATTATCGATTTCCATTGGAAGCTTTAGAATTTGAACCACACAATGTCTCTTCATAGTAATGTAAGCGCTTTCTCTTTAAAAGGCAAAATCTCAAGTTAAATACTTTTAGAAGCATGCCTCTTATGTTACTTTTTTTCACTGTTCTATAACTTTCAGACAATTTTCAGGTTATAAATCCTACCATATTTACATTCTACATTAAATGTCTTACTGATTCGGTATTAAAGAAATATGATTACTATTCTAATAATTAGTAACTTTAGACTCTTTTTGTTATAAGAACAAATTCTGATATTTATTACAACGTTTGTATTACACATTTATCAATGAGATACTAATATTATAAGAACCATATACGAAGAGCAATACAATGTTCAAATTAAAATAAAATAATACAGATTATATATACTCTTGATAATAATTGCGTGTAAAGTATATTCATTTTAGAAACGAATGAATTTTTAATACCCATATAGAAATTTCTATCTAGAAATATATTGAAACAGCGTTGGAAACATTGGTTAAATATAATGTCGAATCAACGTTGGTTTAACCTTGAAATGTAACTACGGCCTATCGAAAGTTATATAACAATATTCCAACACAACTGATTAACATTGTTACAAGGTAGTTTGCCAATGTTGTATTATGTTTGCATGTCCCAAGTAAAAGCAAAAAAATGAAAAATAAACCAAATTTAACTATTTTGGATATGACTCTTTAATGTATCATATTAGTAATTATTTTTTTATAATTTATACATTATAAGAACTATTATTATATTAGAAACAATGTTTTAAAACCGGTCACCCATCCAAGTAATGGTCGTCGCAAACTCTTCTCTACTACTTCTAAAAACTACTAGAAATATCGAAAACATAAGAGTTGATATCTGTTATAATCAACATTAAAATATTGTTAAAATAAATTTAATATAAAAAAATGTTTTTTTCAAAAATGCATTAAAAAAGTCAGTTATAAACTTTAAATCTCACTAACTACGCATACAGAATAGTTAAGAAATGTTGAGGGTACGTGACTGTAACGTAATAAAATGGAAGAAACCTTAGTTACGTTCTCAAAAGGATCCTCATGTCTGCGAAAATACCTCAAATAGTGAGTTTAAAGTCATTTAAAGTCGAAAATGACTAGATTGAATATTTAAAAAATTTTCATGATATAGACGTTTCTGCGTGCGATTTGCAAGTAATCCATTTATGTCATTTAAAATTATTCATTTAGACATGGCAAAGCGTCCAGTTACGGATAAAAAGTCATTTGGGATTAATTACTGAAAATTCATTTTTTGCCATTTTTGGAAAAAATCGAAAGGGGTATAATAGCAATTTTGATCAAAAAATGAAAATCTCCCAAATTCGTTCAAACTCCGCACATTAACAATTGCATCTATTAGGAGAGCGAAAACACGCGAAATAGTCAGTTTAGAGTCATTTAATGTAAAAAATGGCTAGATTCAAAATTTCAAAAATTGTCATGAAATAGACGTTTCTGCGTGCGATTTGCAAGTAATCCATTTATGTCGTTTAAAAGTACTCGTTTAGATATGTCCAAGCGACCAGTTAAGGATAAAAGGTCGTTTGGGATTAATTACTGAAAATTCATTTTTTGCCATGTTTAGAAAATATCGAAAGGGGTATATTGGCAATTTTGGTCAAAAAATGAAAATCTCCCAAAATCGTTCAAACTTCGCACATCAACAATTGCACCTATATTGCACCAATTGCATTTATATAATCGTTTTATTTTTTTTTTTGTTATTATTTGTAACGTTCCTGCAATCTTCCACGAACTGGTTTCAAACGGACATATTTGGTTGGGTCCCGATTTGTGCCATTTGAATACTTTTAGTAATAATTGTAGAAGTTATTAAGATATTTTTTAAGTTATATATCGCACTTTTTTCACCAGCATTAACTATATATAGAACCCATAGCATGTAAGAATATTTGTCGGTAAAATATTTGGAAGTAAGAGATAGTAGATATAACATTTGTAATGAATTTTCAGGAGGATGAAGATTGCAAAAGTTACAAATCTCCTAATATGCTAATCTTGGTAAAAGAAATGATCAAGTAAATAAGAGTAAATAAATGTCGTCATTGTTTTTATTATTTCTGCTACAATTTTACAGTTGTAACAATTTGTTCTAAACAAAATATTTTTATTTTTCTCCTGTATAAAGGTTATTAATTGAAATACTAATTTACCGTATCCATAATGAATTTATTTTATTAATCAACAAGGCGACTGACTGGTGTGACTGACTTTAGACAATGATATGTTTTTTATGGTATTGATTTATTGCTCATCAATACCAGTCAATTTATAAATCTCAAACTTAGGTTTTACAGATTTCAGCTTCAGCTGTATAAGCAAACAAATTATTCAACTTCGTAAACTTTATATACTTGTTATAATAATGAATATTTACAAGCAAATTTGAATTATTATAATGCAACACATCCGTTCGAAGCACTTTCCAAGTGGCTCTTTCACACTTGCTTTTTAAAATTTCAAACAAACTTTGTACGTCTGTGTTATGTTTTCAATATCTTTGTTTATTTGCGGTCAGAATAAAATTTCTCTTGCTTTGTTTTTACATTTTTCCGGTCATGTATTTAGACAATGACCATTGATAACTGTAAAACAATCATATATGTTAAAGTAGGATATAGTTTTACGTATAAATTTGAATTGTATTATATAACGTTTACAAACTCAGTGAATAATTGTGTTATTGAAAAATAAACTCGAAATAGTTGAATACATTTTATTTCACTATTTAAAATTAAGATTAGTGAACATGGGAACATTTTAATATTATTAACTGGTATTAAGATTTTTCTCATTTAGGTGATATCTATATTAATTGAGATATTTATATGATATTAAAAAAGACTGATTTATATTGGATAAAATACTTATATTGGACAGTTATAAATTATTGATCAATAATTGCTATCGCTTGAATATATGTTAAATTGTAAATTCTGTCAATTTATATTATCTGTTATTTTTATGATTTGTTAATTCGTATTATTATAATAGTTTAAAGGTTAATATAACAGGTATCGTATTTTACATTAATTTAATTAAGTCATTAAAATTGAATATATAATGTAATATAATATATAAAAATAGTAAAATGTAATTCAAGATATTTTCTATATTCAGAAGATTTAAGATAACACTATATTATCTTCACAAAATTAAGATATTGAAAAGATTCGCTAATTATTACATATTTATTGGAACAAAAAAAATTTGTGAATAAAATATACAAAAAGTCTAATGCATTCAGTATTATCTTGTAGCAGAATTTCATTCAGTTTGACTTAGAAATACTTTTACTAGATTTCTTAATTGTTACCGATGAGTATCATTTAATCAGTAAGATAGATTGGTAATTCATCACACAGGACTAACGTTCAAGCGTTTTTTGCAAACAGAATGATCATTGTTTGTAAATCACAAATCTAAAAATAACAAAAAGAATAAATATAATTCCTTTGAAAAACATTCAACAATTTTTATTTACATAGGGAATTACATATCTTAACATTCTCTATTATTTATGATCTCATCTATATGTATATACTGAAATAAGAAAATTGAATTTCAAGATCTTTAATGTATTTTGTTGAAATTACGACATAGCCTAATTAATTATATGTAACATATTTTTTATTTTGAAAAAATTATTCAGATGTAATATAATATTTTTATAATTTTCTAATAATATTTAATAATAAAAACGTCTACTATCAAACACCTTGCCCCCTTATCTGCGTTCAAATATATATAAGAGACCAATGTATTGTAGATCTCGATTATGTTTAAAGTTTGTGAGAAGTAAGCCACAATCTACTTGCTCCATTTTACATGTGGTGAGGAGTTGAGGCCATTATATATAGTATTGTATCAATGAATAGTAGATCTACGTGGATAAATAAAGCCATCCACCAAACAACCAAGTTAAAAGTTTTAACCAATTATACATTTTTGAATCAAGCTTACTACATTGTATTCTTCGGTGTAATATGTATTGTACAATGAGAAAATGAAATTGTAGAATTTACATTGTAACATTTTGACGCTTCTCATAGGTTAATCCAGTTCAATGTCGTTATCTCATTGGCTGACATCGATTCACTGTTCAAATTGTAAGGCTTGTACAATGTGAAATTGTACGTCTAACGATGTATATAGTTCCTCTTACAGTTTTTTTTTCTCAGTAAAGTACTGTTACCTACACTGGTAAATAATATAAAACGTTCTCATAAGCAACAAGATTTTTGCTATAATTAAATTATTGATATTAGAGATGTTTTATCATAGACAGTATAGGTATTTCATATAATTACATACATATATTAAAACTTTAAGCCGCATATTAATTAATCATTAGGATATAGAAACCTAAATTTTAAAGCTATTTATTTTTTAATTGTAGCAAAGATGAATAAAATGTGTAATTATATATACATGTAAGCTTTTATAGACGGTACAGGGTTAAAAGTTAACAAAAACAGTAAAGATAAAAAAATATTAATACAAAAATGTGCATTTCTGTTTTAGAATTAATATTGAGTAATATGTATTAGAAATGAATTAACGTTAGAATGTAATAATATTTAATTATTATTAAGTTTATTGAATATACTGACTAATTATCAAATTCAATAATTTCACTTGAATGTACAGTATAATAAGGTATGTTATTATAATATTCGTTATACTGTGTTATTATATTAGTAAATTGATGAGTTCATTAATCAATCTTATGTTAACATATATTGTGTACCATTTTATAATATGTAATATAGTATATTATTATAACATTAATTAACGATATTTTAATTTTATCATTAAATTAATTTTAATAATTTGTTATTTTTTAGAATCATTTTACTTGTAATCTTTTTGTTTTGTATTAAAATGTAAAAAATACATTTTATATGAAATCAATATATGAATTCCCCACGTATGAATCTTGTGTACAATTATAGCATTGAAATCGTATATGAGCTCGATGGGAAATTGCGTGTGGATTCAGTTCTGAAAACGTAAAAGCAATCTTTATATTATACAAATAATATATAGCATATGAAATGTATCAAAGTTATTTATTATACTACGATTATTATATTATTTATAATTCGTATCCAAATATAGATTATTGTTTTTCAATAATAAAAATAAAATCAAATCAGTATTGAGAAATGTGTTCATGTAAAAATATGAAATATAATCATTAATAAAATAAATACTAAAATAATTCATATTATATTACATAAAAAAATATATTTTGTTTAAGATTAAGAATAGAAAAAATTGGAAAAAATTGGTCTGGAATTAGTATGGAAAAAAGTCTGGTTTGAATATGGAATAAGTCTGGGCCAGACATTATTCACACTAAAACAGTCTGAGAGAAATCTGGAATTTAGTCTGGATGTAGTTTGGATTATGATCGAGTTCCATATTCATGCCAGATCGATTATAATTCGATTGAAGAAAAAAAAAACTTTTTAAACTACCAAAGAACCGAACTCGCATACTTCAGCGTAGGAGTCCAAGTCTATAGCCACTTGGCCAATGCGACTACATGACTGTCGAAGGTTATTTTCAAATGACAATTGAAACGACAACATTATTTAAATGAATGGTTTAATAACGAAATAATTCTGTGCATGTGTTATTCTTAATTGTATTAAAAGTTTGAAAAATTGAAATTTTTTTTTTTTCAAATTCAATTTCAATTTCAATTCAAATATAATCGATCTGGAATGAGTACGGAACTCGATCATAATCCAAACTATACCCAGACTAAATTTGAGATTTCTCCCGGACTGTTTTAGTATGAATAATGTCTGGCCCAGACTTATGTCATATTCAAATCCATACTAATTCCAGACCAATTTTTTCCACTCAGGATGTTTGTATATAATATAAAATAATAGTAAAAATAGATTAATAATATTGTGAGTAAATAGTACATTTTAATTAGATTCTCCTTATTCTCGTCATTTTTTAGTATATTTAAATTATAGTGAGCTCTTTAACGTTCAGTATTCAAAAAACGGCAAGGTTAAAAAAAGGTCTCATTTTCTCGAAATGGCTCATAATCACACATAATCGGCTTTCTAATACCTAAAATCATTAAAGCTATTGATATATAAAGTGATTTTAGGCAAATTTACAAAATTTCACTTTTCGACCAAAAATCAATTTTTTGAAGTCGTTGATTTCAGCAAAAATAAATAAAAAGGGAATTTTTTTGAACTGGCATTATGTATAAAATAAATTGAAACTTTTAAAAGTATATATGCTTATTATACACTATAAATAATATAGTTTTACCAACTCTAATATTGAGTTATAAATAGTCTAATGATTTTTTTCCAGTGTATAAATTGAAATTTTTATTTGATTTACATTTTATGTTTTTTAGAATATGTCAATAACTTTAATGTATATATTTATTTTACCACCTTTTGTGTATATTGATATGTTTGTAATAATTAGTTATTACACACATATTATTACTGTGTCCATTTTTAAAGGTATTACTTTAATAACAATTAAATATCTATTTCAATTTTCTATATGGTTTAAATTTATATTCTACTCGGTTGAGAATACGGCAATCACTGTAGTTAAAAGAATGAAAGCAATCTATATACTTTTTATTTCTTTTAAATTATTGTAGCCAGTTCGATTCCACATATGTATATTATTCATTCGATATATTTTATGAAATAATTTTTGAATATAATTTTTAATTATATTTCTTTTTTTTAATAACATTGTATGTTCTTCTCATATACTTTTTAAAATAAAACCATAACTTTTCTGTATTTCGATTATTGTTTATGTGTTATTCATTGTCACGTAACTTCTATATGACTTGTACAGTATTTTTATAAAAATATTATATATATAATAATAATAATATGTTTTATTAGTATTAAGAGGTAATTTTAAATATACTTCTATATATTTATAATTTTATTTAATTGCCAGGATAATACGTTTGATAATAGATTTGCAGACCAGGATAATACGTAGCTGGGGCCCCCTACGACCTCCTGTTTTGGGTTTGGCTAAATTTTTAAATGAGGGGGTTTGGATTAGCCCCCCCCCCCGCATCCCTTTGTGAGGGTAGCCGAAGGCCGCCCGATGCGCTCCGAAAGAATTTGCGTAAAAAAATTCTCTTCACCCTCGTAACTAGGTGCCTAAAAAGGGCGTATCCCTAAATCTGGCGTTATATAAAAATATATATATAATTATATATGTATACTTCCTAACAGCATATCCCCAGGCAGAAAAATTACAGCCGTAACGACGATGGCACGACGCGAGATTTAGAGTTGGAATGTAACGCTAAGCCGACGTTGTGTACCAACGTCGTACCAACGTTGTATGTCAACGTAGTACCAATGTTGTATACCAACGATGTAATAACATTTTATGCATACAATTTTTTACATTGTTTAAATAATATATTTATTTTAAACACCACATGTATTTAATAATTGGTTACCAATATATAAAATAAATTTTTTATTAAAAATTTTTAATTTTTTTAAATGAAAAAAAATGTTAATAGGTATTTATTAAACAAAAAAAAGTAAACTTCTTCAGTTTTTACTATTCCATCTGAATCAGAACGGAGAATGTTTCCATATTTCTGAATAACTAATATTGTTATATTAATTTTGCCATTTATATATTTATAATTTTATAATGACAAATATCTTTAAACCCAATAAAACAAATAATCTTTAATAGTTACACCGCATTTATTATACTGTAAAAATGTATTATTATTATAATAAGCGGTTTTAATGAACAGTCACCCATCCAAGTGACGACCATCGCCAACGCTGCTTAACCTTTTGCTTTGCTGTTTGCCGCTCCTGCCGCTTCTTCCATGCGCTCGATATAGTCAAGAATGTATATTAATAGTATTGTTCTAATATTGGTTACTGACGTTGTGTCCGACGTTGAATCACGACGTCGTACCCAACGTTAGGTGTAAACGTTACATCTGCATGAATTATACAGTCATTTCAACGTTGGTCAGACGTCTGATTTTTGACGTCAGCTGGTAAGTCGTGCCGACATCGTATTTATTATAACGTCGTCCAGGCGTAGGCATTTTGTACTTGGGTTACTGTTTAAGATGTGTTCTTTTAAAGTCTAGATGTATAAAATGTAATAATAAGTTACGTAGGTAACTTACAAAAAGTAAGTAATGCACGTTTTAAAACTCTTTATGTAATTTATATGAACATTTTATCCTCATAAGCGATAAATAACTATTAATTAAGAGTGTTTATTCGTATATCTTGCAGCATCTTTTTTCATTCACAGAAATATATCTTAATGCATAAGCAGTTTCCTATAATTATTATTATAAGATATGTATAGTTTTCCGATTTTAAAAAATGGTATTTTCAAACAAATTTAATGATAAAATTATAATATATTTTGCGCTTCAGATTAAACATAATTTTTGTATTTACTCTCGAACTTAAATTTGCATATTTCTTCTTTCAGAATAATTTATTCCTACGTTTTACTAGCGAGTCTAAATTCTTCTAATCTTTTCTCTCAAGTATTAGAAAAATTCAAAGTGTTCGGTAGATTAAAGGTAGAGAATTCTATAAGATTATATAAAATCCAGTTAACATATATTTATATATATATATATATATATATAATTATTTGATAACTATTTATGAAATAAAATTTATGTAACGAATCATTACAATATAAAATATATTTTTCAAATTATTGTAAAATAATCTGTATTTACAAAAATATATTATTATATTTTTTTTAAAGAATGTAATTTCAAATTAAATGTTTCAAGAATGAATATGTATTATATGCAATACAGTTGCACCCCATCATATTGCGAAACTAGTACAATATATATTTTAAATTTTCAAGCAGTTTCTTTCATTTATTTCTCCTGCATTTTATCTTATTCCTTCTTCAATATTCAATTTGAAATATAAACGTGTCAATGTCTTTTTAGTTGTCTTAAATTTGTGTGAATTATTGCAGCAGCATTCTTATTTTCGCAGCAACTGGAATGATAATTTATCAGTTAATTTTTTATATGTTTCTGATACAGGTCATTTATTATGATTTAAAATATTTTTTTTTTATCCTAGATAAAAAAATCCCTTTAAATGTTAATAATACAATATTTGTGAATATATTGTATTATAAAATAAATCATTAATATTTAGCCATATAATATTAAATAATAATTTCTATTCAATATTAAACATACTCTCTAATTCAGCGAATTAGATTAGATTCAACGAAAGTCACTGAAAAATCAGCTAATAATGAATGTTTAAACAACTATAAGTATACCACTGGTATAAGTATAACTGATTTTCAGTGAGTTTTCGCTGATTCAGATTTAGAGTATTTATACTAAAAAAGACAACCTTATTAATATAAGTCAATATTCCGCCGTTGATCATTAAATGCTGGATCATATTTAGATAAAATATTAATAAGACATAAATTTAACTTAATTATAGTTATAATAGTACTTTAAATGTAACTATATAAGGTTTTCTAATAAGAGTCAAATTTAGTATATAATGTTAATTGTATAATAATTTAATCAAGATTACCCATTTAAAGATTATGACGTCGTTACTATCATGAATCTGAAACATTTTATTATACGAACTGTGATTGAGTTCGTTACACAAGGACACTATATGGTTCGTATTAACATATATAACGTCAAACTTGTATAGGTCAATATTTACCACGAGTATATAATGATATCTTAGGACAATAATATGTGACGTAGTATATATGATCGAAATAATAGTATACGTTGCGCAACAAGTGTACTGGTAATTTTGGAATTAATTTGCAATAATACGCGATTCGAATACACATGATGAAACGTAACACTAGTTTTGAAAATAATAATTATTTTAATATGTATTAATTAAAATAAAATTTATATTCAAAGTTTTTAATACGTGCAATTTTTATTGATTTTGTTTGTAATTATATTTCTATTTAGACATTTTTTGCAGTTTATTCTTTATATTGGTAAATGTTATATACTTGTTGTTGATCATATATAATTATGACTAATTAGGGTTATTAATTACTAATTTATATTAGATGTTATTGTTGGATTATTCTGATTGACACGTTCCCCTACACTTGCATCCATTATTGATATAATGAATCTCTATAGGTACTAAATGTGTATTTGATTTATACAAGTATATAATATAAGCTATATAAGTATAGATTATAGCACTACTCATTATACAAATTTTATTTTGATACTATAAGAAGTAAAAAATTAATGTTTGCAAATGCATTCTACCGTCAATTCAAATATATCTAGTCAGATTGTCAAAGTTGTATATATATATGTGAATGTAGTTTATGTTTTTCTTTAGATTTCGTTTAAATATATATATACTTTGGTAACTTGTTTCAGAGCATTAATAATGAACGAATTGTATATTATGATCTATTTAAATAAATATAATATTCCAAATAGATAAATATTAGCCATTGTAGCATATTTTGAATATTATTTATAATTACTCGATATTTGTTTAAAGCAAATAAAATTATTAAAATAATAATTTACTATATCCGTTGCGTATATACAAAAAAATTTCTGATACCTTGTAATTCATTGCGTTGTAATTACGTTTGTGTTTTATTTATTAGCACTATTTAAATCAACTCATATTTATATATAAATAGTATTTTTTAAAATAATCTAAAGTACATTATATTAAGAATCGATTGTCAAATAGAGGGAAGTTTTGTTTGACTTTGCAAAGAATGTTGGTTGAGTGTTATTGCAGTGAATTCCTTCGTATATCGAGTGATTGACCGATGACAGGGAATTGCGTAGTGACAAAGGAAAATGGCATTTGCATTCGAATGGTCAAATAATGTTGACGTGGTATATTGATAGTCGCAGCAAAAGGGTAATAATGTGTCAGAGGTGTGTGATTGGTTCTCTCGTAATAGGATATTTCTAATCTATATTTGTAATATAATTGATAGTACTCATTAACTATTTTGTGTTGAAACGGTTTTGCGTATATGAAACTGTTATGAACATTAGAGTTGATTATCGATTATCCTATTAAATGAGACCACGAATCGAAATAAAAACCCTAAAAGGTCTCGAAGAGTTACTCAAAAAAAAAAAACAAAAATAAAAAAAAAAAAACAAAAAAAAAACAACCTTCTCTAGTCACAGCAAAGAGCTGGAGAAAGAATTACACAAAGTCCTTCAAAGTTTCGTACCCCTTATTTACAAGAAAACCTTGACTCCGGAGATCATTCAATGAGATCGCGACTGAAACAATGCCAATACAATATTTTGCGCCATCTCTTCCACGTGCTTAGTTCGTACTGGAGAAAATTCATCTGAAAAACACCGTTCCTATACCAACGCGACCAATACTACCGGGGGTTACAAAACAAAAAAAAACTTTGAACACCGTCGTGGACAGCGGATCTAACATATACTCGTATGAAATAAACTCATACAATCAACAGTTAGATATCCTAGCTTTGTACCCAGCACCCGACCCTTTCCAGCAAAGCTGTATACTAATTAATTATACTCACAAGTTTACAAATATATTTGTCAAGCACAATAAATTTCAAAATACTGGTATATTTTGAATAATCGTTCAAACTTGGCAAATTTGATTCACATTGCTTTATCTGGTTTAAATAAATAATGATTATAAAATCACAAGTTAAAACATATAGAGATCATAAGAACTTCCTTTCATTATATATTCGAAATAATATGGATGTGTGAAAATATTTATAGTCTGCATTATATTTATACTCATTTACATATTATTACCTCAACATCCGTTAACTTATCCGTTTGATATAAAATTAAGAGAAACATGATGATGACTTTGATCCCTATTTATAGAGTAAATAGATGAGTTTAATTGCAATGATTGCACATATTTTTAAAGTAATATTAATTTAAATATTTTATATTTAAATAATTATTAATTACCATTTAATTAATTAATGATATTTAAATTTATAAATAATATATGAAATAAGAAGATAATCAATGCACGATTAAAAAGAATTTGAAGTTTGATATAATTGCATTTGAACATTGATTATATTTAATTAATTAAATAAAATTATTAATAGTGCGAAAAATGATATCTACACTGATAGAATTCTGGAACGATAATCGTAGTTAAAGCACTTTCGAAATTCGCATAAAAGATATTTCCCGAATAAAGTAAACATTTTTATCTAAATTTGTAAAAGATAGTTTCCAAAATTAGCATTG
>JABFQC010004098.1:0-13094 GCA_022817085.1 Psilanteris sp. ZL-2020 | reverse complement strand
TGACAAAATTATTCACTAATTCAGTCATAGTCATTTATTTGTTTCAGTCACATTTTTGTCACTTTCACATAATATAATTTACGATTTGTATATTGACTGTTTCACACAATACCATTTTTTTCAGTGCTATAATATATGTATTACTTTTTTAATATATATTACCAACATTATGTAATAGTCTTGAATATCTATACTTAATAAGTTAATTAAATTATTAAAAAAATGTCCAAATATATACAATGCATAGATTTTATGTTGACTATACTGTTATAATATGATAAAAAATGTACCTGTTATTTTCGATTTCAAAATAAACTTCTATATTCATAAAAATAACTTGCCCCGTCTTTTTCGACATACAAATATTTTGTACTATGTATCTCCCCTACTCTCCATTTGTCCTATATTATTATTTTATTATACAATGATTACACTAAATTATAAATTAAAATACTAGAAACAGTACAGCACAATTTTTTAGAATAATTTCATCGAAACTTAAAATCTAGAATCCTATTTTGAATTTTGATTTTGCACATGTCTTTTATGTTTGGTCTATATACGTTTGGTGTTATTGCAAACTGCTGAAAATGAATCGAAACATTAAAACATTATGATAAAGTTTATATTAAACTTTAAAATGGTTTGAAACTTTATATTTTAAGTTTCCTTAAGGAATTACTTTAAATAAAGTAGTACAGTTTTAATTATAGTACACACAATACTATAATATACTGCTCTAAGCATGAAGATGCTTTGGATATAAGTCTGAATGATATAACATTATGGAATTTATAAGAGATCAAATGTATCTCTTTCATTTGTCCCTAAAATTATTTAATTGATTATTAGTTACACTAATACTATATAAATTGTAAATTTTAATATAAACAATTTATATGTAAAATTATCTATTAAAACAAATCTAGAGCTTGAAATGTCAAACACAATAAAATTAAAATACAGATATGTAAATTAGACAACCTAAGTTGCCAGAGTAGTCCAAATAGCTAACTACTAGCCCAGTACTGGCATCCAAACTACGGCAAATCAGAAGCGAGCCAGCTTAAACCAAGATTGGCACGTCTGTACAGCTGACTTCGACCCCAAGTAATGCCAGTGGTAAAAATTAATTAAGTATTCCATTTTATAATAAATAAATAACTAAAAATAAAACAAATATTATTCTAAAAATTATTACACGGAAAAAATATTTAGAACATCTTACTATAAAATAAAGCAAATGTAACTTACACTGTCAAATCTTTCTATGTCTCTTGTCATTTATAGTAAAAATGTGCAAAAAAAAACTTATATTCTGATCTTTAAGTTCAATAATTAAAATATAATTCTATTACGCTTATAATTCAATTTATGATGTTAAAAATTAGATCTGTTTTTTTTTTTAATGATTCAATTACATTTCGGGATGACACGATAGATAAAAAGATAAGGTCACGAACGTATGTTATAAAAAAGTCACTTAATTTTGCAAAAGTAAACTAACTACGTTCCATCCCTACTACTTAAAACTAAGACCCTATGTCTAGCATCCCTACAGATATCATATCACACATCTCGATGCCTCTTCACTATTCTCTTGCTCTCCTTCGTTCCTTTCACCTACCAGAAAGTAACATAACCTGTGTCGTCTCTTTTCCGTATACCCCTTCTTTATCACATTATTCCAGTCAAACCACTTTAACTAATGCTTTTCCATCTTGCCCCTCCTTGCATCTTCGTCGACGCAGCAGACGGTTTGGTGTAACCGGTATCGGGTGTAAGAGGCGAATGAGTAATACTGCAGGTTTGCCTTCATGTTTACAAACACGAGTTGAAGGAACCATGAATGATCAAAGCAAGGAAGTAATACGACGTTATATACACAAGTTTAGTGATTCAAAGACATGAAGACATGAATTTATTTAGGAAAAAATATTGGGCGTGATAAAATGCCAAACGTAGTTAAATGATTACGAAAACTATAATATCAATTCAGACAATTTTCACAATCATTATCAAAATAGTTATAGATAATCTATATATACAATCATTTTTTGAATATCAAAATTTTTATCAAGATCAATAACTTTCTTAATAAATATTTTAATTATAAATTTTGTCATTCCATTCGGTATATTTGACACGAAAAAATATTGCACTAATGTTTAAATTATTTAAATTTCTTCAGAGCATTTCCCTTAAAATGGGAAACCAATTTTATTAAACAATTTTATTTTATTAATGCGATCGTTTTATATAGTCCGTCATTTTAATATTTCGAAATCGAAAAACTGATTTAAATTTATTTTATATGAAAGCTTTTTTTATCCTATATTATAAACATTGTCATACAAATCAAATAGTTATAGAACAAAAGCATATAATTCTAGAAATTCGTGCTTTGTGGAAATAACTATACTTCTTTTTGAAATTATTTTTAAAAATTATTACATGCGAGTGCTGTTTTACTTTTTATTACTACGATATTGTATACATTTTTTTCTGTTTTTAACGAATGTATACAAAAATTCATTTCTTTTAAAATTAATCAAATTTATTTTTGATTTTTGATACATTATTTTAAGAAACATATTTTGTTAGTTGTACACAAAAAATGTTTGTATAGGAAAAGATGTGGTAAAATGTTATTCCTAAAATAATGAAATAATGATTAATTCCTTTAATATAACAAAAATATTAAAAATATATCTTAAATAAAAGATCATTACATCGCACATTAAAAACCACTCGAGTTACATCGTTCACTACTTAGTTTTCCCAGGGTATTATTGGTACCGTTAACGTTAAGAAATTTATATATTTTTATTAAACTAGGGTCATTATGGAAAAAGTCACAATTTTTAAAAGAACAGAAAATAATTAATAAGTGAGAAATATATGTTTTATAAATGTTCCGTCCATTATTTGTTATTTGCATTTAATTAAAAGCTTGCATATAATACAATTCATCAGATTATTCAATGTTTAAATTTCTTTTAATGATATATTCTATCATGTGATAATCAATTATTAGCATACTATTAATCATATATCACTTTAATCAACTATTGTGATTTACATTGTTATAATTTAATTTTATAAAGAATTATATCATGAGTTTAGCTTTAGAACAATAATACTTTATCGGAGATTATTTCTAATTATCGAAATTGAAATAATAATACCACACGTTAAACAACATGAGAAATTATCTGGCAAACAATAACAAACGAATCTTAATTTAAAGTTTTTGTGCCGTTCATTAAAATTCTCGATAGCATCCATCGAATAAAACATCTTTCTCTAAATACCAGTTTTAATCAACGTAATTTTTCAATCGGTAAAACGAAAACTCAGAGTTGCATTCCAAGCACGTACATACTAGGACACAATAGAATAGCGAAATTATACTTGTTAAAACATGGCACTACGACTTTGCAACTTATCTTGGCGATGTTCGTTCGAACCATTTGCTCGAGCTGGAGGATGGATAGTAATTTTGCTCAAGAAATAGGACTCGAAAACACTAAATAAAGTGGTTCTATGAAATGAAAAGTCAAGGCGACAAAAGTGAGCAGAATAATATTTTGTTTGTGGTGTCCTGTTTTGTGGGAATAGAAAGAATTCAATAATGTTGCGCTTCTCTACAAAGAATGTGGAATATCCTTCGTGATTCCAAGTTGCAGCCAACTTAATGCTATTTCCACTACAGACTATATCTTCTTTCCCAGGGGCACATCGACAACCGGGCATAACGATTGTAATCGGAATTTGTATTATTCGCAAAAGACGAAAAACAGAAATAAAAAATCACAAACGTCTTGAAAGCAATTCACTAAATTATTCAGATTATGAAATGAACGAGTTCAATTCTTTGTATTAATTGTCGCCAAATTTGAATAATAATTATATTATAAAATTAATAAATCGTACAAGTAGCTGTTTAAAATATTAAGCTTGGAATCTCGGGTTAAACCCTTTTGTTAAATATAATCAAGATTCCGTAATTGATAATTGATGACATATTACGCTTGCCAAATATCAATCTCACGCGATTGATTGCATTAAATTATAGTAATTATTATTTACACTCTAAATATAATGTAATTTAATTGAATTCCATTAATACTCGAATGTCAATCCAATTTCTATTTATCGTTATTTAGAAGGCAAAGGTTTTGGTTTATTGTATTTTGATTTTATGTAATGGAAACGCTGTAGTAAAATGTCTCGTTGATTACGAACAAATAATGAAGAAAGTACACTGAGAAAAAATGAGCCGAATCGATGAAATGCTTGCTCATCGGAGCAATTCATTTTCTCAATAAATGCTTGAGAGAACTCTTTGTTCATATAAAGCTGATGTTGACTTCATAAATTTTATGATAAATCGTCAAAACATTTTTCTTCTTGCAAGTTAACAAAAACTTAAACTAAAAAAATACACGATGAAATATTATTTCTTCGCAAACTAATTTTTATCTTTAAGTTTTCAATTTAAAAATAAAAGAAGAAAAATTCATTAAATTCCACACCTTTCTTAAATAAGCAGGTAAAACTATATATTTTTCTCTTATGCTTTGAAAAATCGATTTTCACTGCGTATAGAAAAAGTCTTTCAAATGAATAATACATTTTCAATTCTTTGTATTTGGTTTTATCACAGCCATATATTTTGAAAACAATATAATGTCAAATCATATGACTTATTGTATACAATTATATAAAATAAGTATCAGATCTAATTTTAAAAAATACGTAATAATTATTTTAATTAGAAAAGTAAAGGTTTTAATCTTGATGCAATCTCTTAAGGAAACTTCATTTATTTATCATTTATATAATTCAACCAATTTGATCAAATAAATAAAACAAGTCATTCTTTTGATCTAACTAACGTAGTAATTTATAATGTTGAAACATTAATTAGATTAATCTTATTATTAGTCTAAAAATGTAAATTTGTTAAAATGGTGCAATTCAATTTCTGTGGTGACTCCTTGTCAAGTGAGTCTAAAACTGCGGAACATGAATCGAGCAACTTGTATTTGCAAGTCCAATAAATTTAAATGTAAACAAGCCCGGAGCCAGAGGCCCGACACCGGAGATTAGTTGAAAGCCTTTTAAATCTCATTGCTATTCCCTCGATGTGGATTTTGTCACGATACGTATGACAAGATCGGATATAAAATAACTTACTTGGCCAACTTTCGCACCCTTTGTAAATAAGTCTACGCCAAGAAATAAATGTACCTAAACTATTACGTTAATATATCAATGCTGTCTAAGTCATTATGTATTTATATCATTGGTTTTCTATCAAAAATAATTTTGACATACTACATTATAATTTATAATGTTACAATAAAAAAACTGTTTAGTCTTTCAAAAACAATAAATAAACTTTTGCAGAATTAACATCTGCATTATATTTACGAACACCAAGCATAAAAAACTGTATATAAATGTTGTGAAATTATTCAAATATATATAATTTAAAATTAAAATATAAAAACTAGAAAACATACAAATGTTAAGTCTATTGCATACGATTTTACATATAAATCATTATAATTAATTTGAATTAGAACTATTTCAAGTCTAAAGCTAGATGGTTTTTAAATAGGAAGCATTTTCTGATATCTAAAATTATAATTTCCACCTTTTTTGCGTAATTTGACATAATTTACCCCTTGCATAACTCTGAATTTTTAAAATTAGCTTATTCAACTATTTTACATACTAAGTACACCATTTTTGCCAATCATTGAAGTAAAATCAGACTTCAAAAGTGTATATTGAACCTGCAGGTTGGAATCTGTGCACAATTTCAATGATTCTTATTCATTTAAATATTCTCATACGAAAATTTACTGTCTTTCAAAAAATTCAAACTGTTGATATTACATTCAGTAGGAATCTTTTTCCTCGGTTATATATAGAATCAAATTTGTGTTGATTAAATATGGAAACTTTTAAATAGAAATACTGCATCTCAAGTGTTAATAATTTATCTTAAGAACTTGACTTTTTGGTATAAAAAAAAAAACATATAAACGAGTTATTACGAGAATACAATTTTCACTTTGTTTATTAATAGAAGTTTGCATTTTTTTATATATTTTAAAAATATAATAAAATTTAACATTAACACACTGAGAAAAATTTCTATTAAAAATCACCGTGCCAGAACAGTATTTTGATACGATGTTTGTGAACAAAGAATAATTACCGTTAAAGCACAGTAAAAAATATAGAGAAATCGAAGTAATATTTACGATATTTAGGGGTAAGTTTTACGTGTTGACAAACATCGCATCAGAATACTGTTTTGACACAGTAATTTTTAATAGAAATTTTTCTCAGTGCATTCTTCGCAAAAATAATAATAGTTATTGTTGTATATATTAATTATATATTTTGTATAAATTAAAATATTATTTGAGACATTCACGTAAAGGATTACTTTACAAACGTAAAATGAATATTGTAATTAATTTAGATGTCCGTGACAGGTTAAAAAGGTGGAATTCGATAAGATAGACGTGGAAAATAAACGTCAATGAAGTAAAGAACGAAAGAAAAATAGGAAATCCTCGATTTGATTGAACTCTCTCGCGACATCGGAACTTTCTTCGCATTTCAAATAATTTTGAATGGGTAGCAATTTGTGGGGATGACTCTACGGGTTTCAGCCAGTAAACTTCTTTACACAAGAGAAAAATCTAGCTCTTAACTTTTTTTTCTAACTTGACTGAAATTTGCATCCGATGTCACAATACATGCGTCTTGCAATATGTTACAAAGAAGTAATAGGCAATTTTCACCTCAATAATATTCAGATATAACTCATCCAAATTATATTTAAATTTTCTATAATTGTTGAGTGACAAAAAATTAAAAAATACAAAAATGCGAATATACTCAATCCATAAATTAGAAACTGAAATAAACTTATGAAATATTTATGATTTATAACATCCGCTCTATTCATATATATATATTAATATAACATCCCTATTATATCTAATGTGTCAATTATTGATTCATAACTAACTCAGTATTACTTTTATATATAACATATCAATTTAATCAACACAAAAATTAAATAATATTTTGAAACGTTTATCGTCTGTTCTTATATATACATTAATTGGTCAATTAATCCTTTCCAACAATAACCTTTATGTTTCAGCAAGCTTTCATGTAAAAATTATCAAATTAATTAAAATATTTGAAATATAATCTAGATTACCATAATGCTGGTTAAAGATGGCTACGAAACTCTTTCAAAATAAAATTCTAAATAGAGTTAAAGATCAATTAAAAGTGCATCAAACACCCTTCTTAGAAAGGGTGTTATGATTGTTGTTACAATTTGAAGAAGAATTAATTGGCTGTGTGTTAAAAGTTTTTCAGAAAATGTAATTATCTGAACTTGAACACCGCAGAAACGATAACAAGCAAACTCCGCATTTCATACGCAAAATTACTACGCATTATGCTGAAATTTTCTTCGTATAAAACTGACTTAAAAAAGTGTCTTCCTATAATCAACTACCGTCTTTAAATTCCAATTTCAAAAGCAGTTTTTGAAACAGCTCAAACGGTAGTTCAAGAGCACGAACGAACAACCGTACAATTTACATAATAATAAACCCGACAAACGTCCATATAACATCATCATATTTCCCGAGCGGCGTCTATCAAATAAGTTAAATTAAACTGAAAATTCGACCTCTTAGAAAAACACGTAGGGAATTTAGTTTACAAAAATTTTGACTTCAAATGCTAGATCGTAATCACGAAAGAAGAAGCAGACAATTTACATAAGAATAAACGCAGCAAACGTTCTTCGCTCGTGCCCATTACCCTCTCTTTTCGAGAACCCTCGTATTTTGCAGTAAAGCCAGGCAAAGAAACGTCGTCGTGTAGTTATGAACACACGACGATAGCTTTCAGTTAACTTGTGGAGACAAAGGAGTCGAGTAATTTCTCCGCGTCTAGGGTGTCCCACACCGCCTACCTACCGAAAAAAGTGACTCACTTTTAAATGACGCTTAACGGCCTTCTTTGTTCGAGTTTGCGTCTCCGCTCATGACGTAACCTGCTTCCGTAAGATGATTATTCATTAGACAGCTTAATCCGTGTATTTTCATAATATTTTGCTTCAAATATCGTTGATAAATATTAGCGGTATATAAATATAAAGATATATAAAAGGCAACGTCAATTTAGCAAAAATTTCATTTCTTTATAAAATGAATATAGAAAAATTAAAAAAAATATATGTAAATAATTTATTAATTTAATTGATTATCTGGATTAAGCTATATAATAAACAAAATGTAGCCCCAAGAATCATAAATATAACAGTGAACAGCCTTAATGATGACATCTATGCATATTCATTTAAGTATTGAATATCCATAAATGTACCTTTATTTGCATATATGTACAAACCTTTATGGTTGCGTAAGCCGATATAATTATGCGGGTCCTTATTTAATGTTTTGTAACCAAGCGGTTTATAAATCGAGAATCAATCCTATTATCGATTTGCAATAAACCGTCTAATTTCAGTAATTTTAGGGTTTGCGTGTGGGGTCAAGCAACAAATTTCAACCACGGAATTTGTCGCCGGATTCAGTTCGTTGGAACTCGCATAATCGAATGTATATTATTGTAAAAACATCTAGTTCGCGTTACGAAATTTTGTGTGTTGATTTATTATGATTCTTTTCTGTATATGCGACGACCTCAACGCCGACGTCCGATCTCTTTGAGAAAGTTGACGCTAAGTCTTCTCAAAAGCAACTACTAGATGTCGCCACATCGTTGCTCGCTGCACCAACTGACGCAGCCATAGCTGCACCAGGTCACTGAGTCTGAAGACTTCTACAATTCTTTTTTTTTCTTATGTATAAACATTTTTTACATTAATTTAAATTTCCATTAACAAAATTTCTATTTATATAATAATAATATGCACGAACATTATCGAAAGTTATTTCTATTTAACTTCTTGCGAACTCTGAATAAAAAAATCTATATTTTTAATTTTTGTTGATACTAGTCAATCAATATTTTCTAGATTTTTAGTATTTTCTTTTGCTGTTGTTTGTATTGTCTATAAAATATACATACAATTATTTGTTAAATTTAATTCATTTTATTCGCAGTAAAACGATATCATTGAATATTGAAACGATATTAATGAATATTAAATTCTAATTTATATTTATATATATCTAGATAAAGGTTATTATTATAGAATAATTAAGTTTTAACATAGATCGGCGTTTACTCTTTAAAAAGAAATGAATTGTTTTTGAAGTTATTTGGAAGACTTCAAAGATTAGAAAATTTAAGAAAATTTTCATCAATAATAACATTTGAAAAAAACTTTTCATAAAAACATAAAATACGTATATCTATTATACAGTATTCATTAGATGCGTTTATCAAAGCTTTAATAATTACCTAATAAACATACAAAAAATTATCACTGACTGAATAAAATTATTTTTCTAAATTTTAACATTACTTATATTACATATATATGTACGCAAAAGTTATTTCATTTTTAGAGAATAATGCTATTCTTCCTTACGATTTTATAATTTTGCACGGTTGATCGTTTTTCTATAAAAGTTTCGAAATTGTATAAATTCAATTCATATCCAGTTTAGTTAAGTCGGGAAAACTCTCACACAATTATGTAATAGGTTACTTGGATATATTTGGAAGAATGAAATGAATTGATGGTCGATAAAATGAATTGAACCTATTAGCTTGAGTTCGAACGGGAAATATGATACCAGAATAAAGTATAATGGAAAATACGCTTCTGTCCTTTCTTAGCAGGATCGACAATTCTTGGAAGGATATTTTATGTGCCTCGCCTTTTGCTGAGTTTTAATGTAGGACTTGAATTTGAGTCTGACCCGGTTTAGAACCAAGATACTAAAGCAGGAGGTGATTTTTATACAAAAAAATTATTATTTTATATTTTATTTGTAAATAAATATTTTATTATTTTTTTTTATTTTTATTTATATAAATATTTGTATATTCTTTTGTTGATAAATCATATGGAAATATAAATTCCCATAAATTTATTTAACGTCAGTTTCGAGAACAGGAAGCCATTTTATTTACCATTTAAAAAATGTGATATTTTATGCGGGTGGCCGTTTCGAAAACAGATCAGTAAAATACATTACTAGACACCTCTAATAGTACCTCAAACTAAATTTGTCGTATGGTTAGAGTTTTAAAAAGGGGATTCGGTGGCGAAACCCTGCCGCACCCCTTGCCAAAGGGTCCACATATCCCCCGAGGCCACTTCAGCCAAATTTTAGCAAAAACAACTTTTTTTCAGGACCGTAACTATGCATCCATAAAAACGCAATCCTCGAAATTGCCGTTACACGCACGCCAAATTTTAAACTGCAGTTAGAAATTCAGCTTCTGGCTCTGTCCCTGACGAGAATCAGTCTGCTATTTTAAAAATATAACGAAACTCATGTACTTAGTGGCTCCTAAGGGTCCTATTATGAGGCTTATTATTTTTTTCATTAATAATTTAGTTATTTTATAAATTCAAATGATTACACTAGCTCCAATCCGCAGTTCGTATATTACCACATTATATTTATATATAAATATTAAAAAAGATCTAATAATAATTTATATAATTAAATGTTTTTTTGATTTTTAAATCCGTATAATTAAAATAAATAAATGTTTCAATAAACTAAAAGGAAATTAATTTAATCCATTTATTACATTACTTCTTTCGATTTATTAAAAGATTCAATAAATTCAATGAATTGAAAAAAGTAAGAAAAAATTTTTTTCGTATAATAAAAAGAGACATCAAAATTTATTAAAATGAAACAAAATTTTTAAAAATAATTCAAAATAAAAAAATTGGTTTTATTTGAAAATAAAAAACATATACTACGTTAATAAATATATATTACATTTCCCAACTCATATTTGCTTTTCCATTAAAATAATTATTTTTATATTAATTTGAAAGTCGTTTATTTTAACGAAGTATTTGATTTAATAAATATATATATATATATTAAATAAAAATATAGAATTTGTTTAAAGTATAATATTGTTTTCTACTATGAAATTTTCATGGGAATTTCACAATTGAAATAGTTTTATTTCGCAGATAAGACTCAAACGTACTACAAGAACTTTTTTGAAACTTTCAGAATTGTACAATTCTTCGACGGCCAAAATCATCGACTATGTACGAAAAGAAGTACCACATAGTCTTGTTCTTTGCTTTGAATCTTGAACTACAACATATAAGAAGTGTCCAAAATAAAGTATTAATCGCGCAATACTTATACAAAAAATATATGCGGTAAACAAATTTTATATTGTTTCATTATATATAAATAAAATAAGTTCTTATTTTATTTGGTTACGTTGTTACATTTTTAAAGTGTTTGTTTAGATTAACTATAACTGTAAATTAAATTTTCATTATATTTCAATGCTTATTGCGTATAGTTGCAAAATAACTCCCTCTTTTTACCATATTGTGAAATTGCTGAAATATATTGCATTTTAAAAATGTGCGATTACCATCGAATGGATCAATTAGTAAAAGACAGGGTTAATTCATTAACTGATATTTATATTATTTTTCTTTTAATTTAAAAAGACTGAATCTATAATTTGAGAATTTTGCAATATGCTGGTCCTGTAACGATGATAATAAGACTAATATTCTTTCGAATTTATCTTTATGAACGATATTTTTTTCCAACATGTTTTCTGATCATCGTCTTCTGCGTTCGATAAAGTAGGAGCTGATATAACTGTGGCATGTCTGACTGTACAACTTCCGAGTGAGATATACGTGCACTTGCAGACACGAATCCATCGCATAAGCACTTCGGCCTTTTAAAAGACAACCAGGGACCAGTTGTGAATCGTAAAGGCATGCGGAAGATGAAGGCACTTTGCGTGATTGAAACTCTCCGTAACGCACAAAAGTACAGGTCTTTTGATTTTTGTGATTATTTTGCTTTTCGGTTCGTGTGATTCATATTTTACAGTAATTTGAAAGGGAAACTAAAAAAAAAAGTTAAAAATATTTAAAACACATGCAATGGTAGTACACATTGCAAATATTATTATAAGTTAAATATTGAAGACAAATAACATAAGATTAAAACAAAAGTTAAATTAAAATAAAAGTTTTAACTGAAATACAGTATTTATAGTGTATGTGGTTTTATAACCACAAGTATAATATAAATTAAATTGTGTTATTATAAGACAAAATAATATTGAAAACGATTGCTTGGAGTAATATTTGTATGAGTTCATCATAAACGCTTTGATATTATATGAATGACTAAATTGACACATTCACTGTACGATTAAAAAAATACATTCCATTACCTAAATTTATACCCGTAAGATACACGTAATACATAAAAATTGATTTTGAAATAGTATATACAGACGGTAATATTGAAATTGATATTAAAAAAATATACATATCTGAAAGTATAATTATAATAATAATAATTCTAAATAATATATAATAAATATTAAATGAATATTGATATGAATTTTTATAAAGTGTTAATATTTAACCGTGTATATGTAGTTGTTTAAACAAAAAAATATTAAATAAAATTAATTTCGTAATTATATATTATTAGGAATTAGAATAACAATCATTAAAATATCTAAGTATTTTATTCATTCTACTTTTATCAACACATATAACAATAAGTAATAATTAACAGAATGATAATAGTGAAAATTTAGAATATTAGATGATTGGTTTTATTAATGCTTCCCTATAGTAATTTGATTAATATTATATTAACCATACATTTTAATATGTACTATTTATGGAACATATATATGTATATATGGAGAATATATTTAAAAAGGAAATATTATACATTGATCATATATTATTAACCCATTAAGGCCCAAGGTTCCCACAGGCATGAAGGTCCAAAACTGAATACGGGATTCATAGCATGAACAAAAAAAAAGTGACCCCTATTTTTTTTTTGGCATTTCCATTTGTTTAAACA